>ML780582.1:989069-1049077 GCA_009831015.1 Picea engelmannii
TTACCTTTATATTCAATCTTTGGAAGTTCTCAATGTGCTTGGTAACTGAACCCTTTTGCTTGAGATTTATCAATTGGCTAAAGAAGGTATTTCTCCTTGTATCCTCATAGTGTGCTATCATTTCTTCCGTGAAAATTGTCCAATTGACAAGTGATTTGTGAGAACAAAGAAATCGATACCATACAAATTGATTAGGTTCTAAATATAAAGAAGCAATTTGTACCTTTTGTGTATGTGGCACATTATGTAGATCAAAGAATTGATGCATCTGAAGTATCCATGTGATTGGGTCCTTGCCATCAAACTTCCTCATATCGATCTTAGGAACGTGGTTGATATTCAACCCAAAGTTGGAGTTTCTCCATTCTGGATTCACCTTCCTTGTGTCCTCATCATGAATTTCATGGGATGCATTTTCACTTTCAGGTGTCTTCTCTGTTACGAATTTTTTTAATACTTCCATGATCTCCTGTTTTAAACCATCCATCTTTGCCTCCAACTTAGCTTCCATCTCTTGTAGTTCATATTTTGTTACTATCTTATTTTTTAAATCATTTATGTCCCTATGCATTTCTTCACCTTCATCAAGAGTCCAAGTAGGATTGTCTGGAGGATTATTTGGTGTAGAAGTTCCCTTTTTGGGTGGCATGTTGGCCAAGTATCACTTTTGAACCTTGATTTTGAGGTGGTTCTTCTAGACAATCTTTCTTCTGTTGTATCTCCCAAATTTTTTCCTTTCTGGGTATGAAACTTTATTTTATGTAATTCTCGGATATTTCTTCTCTGTAATACCATAGGTCTGATCAAAATTGGAAGTGCCAAGTGGAATTTATGGTAACTTCCCCACAACTTGTCGATTTTTGGCCTTTCCAGGAGATATCACTTGTATAGCATGCCCCACACAAAATAATTGATATAAAATTATGAAATGCGTACCTGAAATACTACATACTATCCAAGATCCAATGAAACTAGTCCCACTCAATTTGGATACTCTAGGAAGAAGTTATGATTGTTTTACCTGGAACACCTTCTTGAGACTAGTCAATAGGACTAATTAGATACCCTATCTTACACAAGGTGTATTTACAAATTTAAGATGACCCAGAAGCTGAAAGTTTTACCACAGATACCTTCTATGAATAGCCTCTGGATTTCAAGGTCTGAAATGTTACAGAAAATATTTTATAGCAAAAATTCCTCAATGGCTCATTTCAGGATGATTCCAGAACCCTATCTTGTACAGGCTGTATCTCCAAAAGTATAAGGCCTCAGGAGATGAAATTTTAACCCAACGTACCTTGATCCATCTAATAAATATCCTCCAATCCATTCCTTCTGAAACATTGTAGAAAAACATTTATAGTGAAAATTCCAAGGTGTCTCAGATGTAGTAGAGAAACCCCAAGACCTTGAGCTCTGATACCATATGTTAGGAACCAAATATCAATATAGAATAGAAAAACCTCAGAAAAAGTACTCAACACCTTGAAAAATAGATAATTTTAGATAATAAGCCTCTTCGAGGGGGCAACCTCATTTTACCCCACTTAAATGTTCAAGTACATGATGATTCCAAATGAAAATGTCTCTTTGGTATATATAGGAGACTAGGAGGTATAATTACAACTAATGGAATAAATATGACATAAATAAAATAACATTACTAATGTAATATGCCCCAATTAAGGGGTAATGAGCCAATATTAGGGCTTAACATATGCCACCCTTGAGCACACTAACCTTTACTTAGAATAATTCTGGCAAGTCTACACTAGAACCAATAGATAAACCCTAGCCACAATAATGTTGCAGCAAAAACACAATAACCATACAAATATAGTGTACCTTACACCAAGAGAAGCATAAGAGAGATACCAGAAAGGATGCTACACCATTACTCCAAACTTACGCCCTCTCCAGTTGCAATTGCATCTCTCCAAACTTGCGCCCTAGCTGCCACTGCAATTCCTCCTTAGACTTGCGCACTGGATAAGTGAGTGAGTGTAAAAATGAGCTAAGGATTCACCTTATTTATACTTATTATGCCAATGAACATTTCCCATAGGGACGACCTGTCTTTTCTGGAAAATATAATTTACTTTTACTTTTATGGCAGGGTCGACTTTTGTTTCTGGGTTTCTTATTTCTTCATTATTATTCTCCTTGGGACGACTTCTCTTCTAGGGTTTCCACACATCTATTTAATGGTTCTCTTACTTCCGGAATATTCTAATCTAAGTACAAAGGTTACACTCAAATTTTTTATCGTTGAACTTCTCAATATCGATTCTATAACTACTCACCATTCTCTTTCAACACATAAATCACCACTACAAATCTCCCACCGAACTCAGGTTTATCACAGACCCAATATAAACTTGATCTAACAAGACCGAGCCAAACCCTCTACAACAAAGGCATCCCTCTGAATCCAAAAACGTGCTCTGATACCACATGTAAGTTTTAAACCTATGAATTAAAGCAATCCATATATATTCTTAAGAAAAATAAAAATTAATCATTGGCTCATACACATAGTACACAAAGATTTACATTGGAAACCCTTAACCGAGAGAAAACCAACTTTCCTTGGTGTTTCACCTCTCAACTCTCCATTTTATTAATTTCACAATACAATATTTACAATATTTTTGGTATTTCATAGCTACCAAAACCCTAATCCCTTAATTTGGGATTAATTTAGAAAATTGTTAAAAATAGAGAAAAACGCTAAAACAACAAAAAACGCCCAAAAAATAATCCAGGGCGTTGCCCCAAACCCTGTTGACTCGAATGCTTCACCTAATTGCAGGGAGGGTAATCTTATCCCCCCTAAGACCATCAAACACGATCATCAAATCTGATGCACCCCCCCACACACATGCAAAGAATATAACACATATCCAACATAAATTGGTTCTATTTATTTAGCATTGTACTTGTTACATAATTGAGTAGAGAATATAAGAGTTGGGATTTAAGAGCATAATAGAGAAGGAAGAAGTTTCTATAGTATCTATGCAAACCATGGTTTCATAGTAAACTCCATGGTGTTTTCTCGTTTCTTTGTATTTTCATTTGCATAACTGAAGAAAAGAGAGTAAAACATACACCTCACCTTCTAGTTAGGTTTTATCCTATATCAAGTTTCTCATGATACATATTGTATTCATTTGTATGGATGGTGTGTTCAATTTCTTGTTCTTCCATTTTCATATTTCAATTATTTTCATAAATTTGAACAATAACCTAGTGATAATAAATCTGAAATCTAAAGAAATAAACCTGCATAATAAAAAAATTTATCATAATACAAGATGTGTTGTGACAAATTGTTCTAGTGGAATATTCATGATATTTTACAAATCAAAAAATTACCATGAAATGACCTGACCCTTGGATAGAGATATTAAATAGCTACAAGTTTTTGGGATTTCCTCATTTGTCATAAATTAGCTAAATGAGTGCAAAAATGTTCAAAATTTGCTAATGGGATAATTTCTTAAAGAATCTTTTGACATTATTTTTTTTCACGTCTTGATAGAATTTAAAAAGGAAGTTGTTAATCTCTCAAAATAAGGTTAATAGGCTCCAATAGGATTGGTGTTGGTGGAAGAAGTTATGGATGGATTAATGATCTATCACTCTCTTATTGCATGACGCCTACGCATTTATTTCTAGAAAAGTTTTTAAATATCTTATGTGATGCATATATGTAATATTATATGACACTTAAAGGATTTGATGGATCTATTTTACATATGCCAATAGTATAGTTATTCATGGGAAGGGATATAAGAGGTTTTTATATGCCAATAGTATAGTTATTCATGGGAAGGGATATAAGAGGTTTTTGGGGAACAAAAAATTATTTATATGTTAGGTAATTGGGGGAATTAATTGCTTTTGTGATCATGTCTTTATTTGAATAGTACAATTGCTTATTGGAAGGAAATGTGGAGTCCTTATTTGAATATTACAATTGTTTATTGGAAGGAAGGGATATAGGAGGTTTTTGTTTGGATATATAATAATTGTTTATTGGAATGAAGGGATATAGGAGGTTTTTGTTTAGATATATAATATTTTTTTTTAGGATTTATGATTTATATGTTAAGTTTTTAGGGGAATTAATTACTTTTGTAATGAATTTTTTTTATTGTCATTTTTCTAAGAAGTTAGCTATGTCATAGTGTTTGAAAAATGTAATTTCTATTTTATTTGAAAAGAAATCTTAGTTTTTTTCTTGGAATACATACACACATATAGGGAGAGAAAGAGAGACGGAGGAGTGGGGGGGGTTAACCAATTGTCACCAATTTTTTTGTGCAATTGGTTGGTTCCATGCTACCAAGTGCTTGGTCCAAATTCTCCTAGGTTATGCACACTTGTTACACCAATTACTTTACAAGGGATGTCATCTATAAATGTGGGGAATAATCTCTCTTTGAAAGGAAAACTTCACAAGAAAACTCAAGGGATTCTTCCCGACCTTCTAGTTCCATGGTAGTAGATGCATGGTTCAAATCCATTAGGTGAAGTGTGATAGTCTATGTCGATAGGTGGGGAATAAGAACCATGCCTCAATAAATGTGGAGAATCATACCTTGGGTTTCCCTACAAGTTTTTCCTTCAAACGCGCACACACACAACTTGTAACTTTCTTATATAACTTCTATTATCATACTTCTTTAATTCTTATTTTCATTATCATACTTATTTAGTTCTTATTTTCATTATCATACTTCTTTAATTCTTATAAATATCTTTATATAAGTTACCCATTAAGAAATTAGTTTTCCAAATATTAATTCAATTAGACAAAAAAATATGATGTATCTTACTTACTAAATTCTTAACTTTAAAAAAAAAAAAAAAAAAAAAAACTATTTTATAACCAATCTACATAATTAATTTTACTTTATTATCCCTTTCTAAACTAGCACTTAATTCATTTTAGAAACAATAATGGATTATATAATCTCATTCATTACATGCCATGAAAAATATTACAATGAAATAAAGATAATAAGATGGGCGACAATATGTCCCCGAGGTGTAGGACAGTCGGTGACGGAGTGTGTTGTTAAGCCACTCTATGTTGAAAAGTCACCGGTTCGACCTGCGGGGACAAAAAATCCAACCATGTTAAGGGTTGGTGTGGCTCAAGCCGGATGCGATCCCTGGGTGATTTTGACGGATTAGATGCCCCTGAGTCGCGGTTTCTCAAGCCACAGATTAATCCCAATGCCAACAAGTTCGACCACATTAACAAACAAAAAAAAGATGAGTGACAATACAATGGAATACAAAGAATATGACAATGATATTGAGATAATGAAATATATTTATGATTATTAATTTTCTCAATATAACAAGAAACGTAAATAAAAATCATGTTTTTTTAAAAACAATGAGTACAAAATCAACGATATGTATATTTGTAAGGTTAGGTAAATATTAATATTTAACAAATAAATATAATGGTATTAAGTTTTATAAAAAATTAGAGATTTTCTATTACGAAATATAAGTTGAATGGATTTAACATTAAAAAAATATGCTTTTCTCAATGAAAATTTTTAATTTAACTATTTTTTTTTTTCTTAAATAATTTTTTTATAAAATATAAAATTTTTTCTTATCATAAAATATAATTTTTATATTTAATCTTTAATTTAATTTTAAATTTTAAATTTTATTATTTTTTTTTTAAATATATAAAAATTATTTTTTTATAAAATATAAATCTTCCTCTAAGTATAAAGAAAAAAATAAGCATTGCTAAGATAAAAACAAATTCTCACGAGCTCCATAGTAAAATTGGGCATTGGTCAATTCCTAAAACACCATGGGATAAAAGAGTGTCTCACCTTTGTGACACTAAGAAGGTTAAAGATGAAAAGCACTTTCTCTTAGATTGTCCAACCTATACCCATATTAGATCTTATTTTCAAAATATTGATCACACTACCAACCTTCCTAACCTCTTAACTCAACAAAAGTATGGTGATCTTGGAAAGCTTCTCTTAATGCTTTTTTAGCACAGAAACAAAATTCTAAAAAATCACAAGTAATCACTTACCCTCTTAAGTTCTGATAGACCAATTAAATCTTAGTAGACGTTAATCATCATCATCATTATCAATTCTAAATTTTACTAATATTATTATTATATTTTTAAAAAATATAGAAATAATTTTTTTACAAAATATAAATCTTCCTCCTATTACAAAATATAATTATTAATTTTACTATTATTAATTTTTTTTTTAAATATGAAAATAATTTTTTTTTTTAGAAAATATAAATCTTCCTCCTATTGCAAAATAGGATTCTTACATTACATTTTATCTTTAAATAGATAACGTCTACACAATATAATTCTTACATTTTATTTTTAATCATGGAGAACGTGTTCTATTATTTCATCAATTCTTTCATCACTTTTATTATGATATTCGATTAGAGCTTGTCTCTTTGGACTCTGTCTTGTCTCTCTAGGTCATTTCTCCTTAACCTTAATTAAGGCCCTTAAGAAATTTGCTCAAATCATATTCAATCTTAATCATGCTTGTGCTCTTATGTTTTATGGGAATATTAATATTTTGATTTGCCATTGCATAATTTTCTCAATGTGTAGTTTGAATTTCATATATTTTTTTATAACTAATGTTTTAATTATGTTTATTCATACTCATTTTATTATTTGGTTGATTGATTAATTATGTTTATTCATACTCATTTTATTATTTGGTTGATTGATTAAGGTGATTGTATATAAATAAAATATTTTATTTTTATATATAATTTGAATAGTCGATTGTGATTACAAAGTTGTGGGGTGTATTATTTTTCTTTAACCATGATTTGTGTAGAGATTTATAAGACTCATAAATGTCACTACTTTGATTGATTTATTTAAACTTTTTACATGATTCTTATGTGCCTCATTCACTATTTCCACATCTTTCCATGACTCATCGAGTTATTCCAGGTGAACGAGGCATTCTTTTAAGGTAGTGGTGGCAGGGAGGAGCTCTATGGTAATATTAAGAAAATGAATCTCACATTCAATCGGGAGAACCACTTCCACCATGTGAACGATTTGGAAAGGTGTGAAATTCGTGGTAGTATTAACAGAGGTTTGGTATGCCTAAAGTACGAGGAAAAGCATTAAATGAAATTTAGACTTATTTTCATTAACCATTCACTAGTATTGGCTACCTCAACTTGACGTGACCATTCACTTATAGGTAGTAAAGTGACGAATGTTTCTATCAGATTCCCAACTTAGCTACTAACTCAAACATCTTTTTGTTTTGTAAGTGATTGCCATGGTCGGTGACCATCTCCTTGGGTACACCAAATCTAGTTATAACTTGGTTGAATATAAAGAGTGTTATTGTCCCATTGCCATTTTTGAATGTTTGCATAGCCTAAGCCCAGTTGGTGAAGTAGTTGATGGCCATTGTAATGTACTTGTTCCCTTTAGTCAAAGTAGGGTGACATGTCCTAAAATGAACCCCCCATTTGGTGAAAGGGTCGATGTTGATAATGAGATAGAGTGGAGCTAGGTGCACACACATTTTTCTTGAGAAAAATGAGCATGGATGAAATTTCTTGATTGCTTCAACACAATCCTTAAAGATTGATGGCCAAAAATATCCAATGTGCAATATTTTTTGGGTTGTTTCTAACCCAGAGAGATGACCACTAAAAGATCCATGGCGACAATCATTCAGGACTTTCCCGACTTCCTCGTGAATCAAGAAATGATGAAAAATTTGATCTAGTCCTCAATAATACAAAGTGTCATCGATGATGAGGTATATCTTTGCGTGATGACAAACACAACACTGCTCGTCACAAGAGAAGTCCGGTGAAAACCTCTGAGTTTAGAGATATGTGGGTATGTACCCATACCAAGTGTTCCTCGAGGAAATGAGAAATAAATTCTCATATCACAACAAGTCAGTTTTGATTTGATCCTTGCCATCCTTAGGTAACTTCAACATTAATTCAGCAAAAATCAGAGATTTTTTCAATTAGGTAGATGCAAATTCTATATAAAAATCTTGCAAAATCACTATCCATTTTTAATACTTACCTCCAATGACTCATTTGGTCAATACAAAATAGAAAGTATGTGTATCCATGATCACGATGGTTTTCCAAAGAAGTATGTAATGATGTATCCGTTGGACAGCATGGATTGCTACTAGAGCAAGTTTTTCAACGTGGAAGAACCTTAACTCAAGTCCAATGAGACTCCCGCTTAGTTAGTACACCACATTCGACCGGTTCAAATTATCTTCATCAACCAGTACCATCTCAATGGTTGAGTTAGATGCTACAAGGAATAGTAAGAAGTCTCTATCGTAGTCTAGAGGACTCAGCAAGGGGGAAAACACAAGTTATTTTTTCAAAGCATCGAATTATCTTTGTGCCAAATCATCCCATATAAATTGGACCCCCTTCTTTACTAGGAACATGAACCCTTTGGTAACCTCGACATAATTCATGATGAATCTTCACAAGAAGTTATTATTTTCTTTAAGTCTCTATAACTAGCATATATTTCGCAAGCGAGACAACTGAGCTATTGACTCAACCTTTAGTGGATCAACCATGATTCCCTTATTGGACATTATGAAACCTAGTAATCTTCCAAATAAAAAACATAATATGCATTTTTGTGGATTCAACCCAATATTATAATAATGACATCTATGAGACACTTCATGAAGATGAGTGGTATGATCCACCCTCTTGCGTGAGCAGGAGGCCAAATCATCGGGATATGCTTCAATTATGTATTTGATGTCATGAAAGGCATATGACATATCCCATTGGAAGGTGGCTCGAACGTTCTTAAGGGAAAATGGAATTTGTTGATAAGAAAAATTACCCAAAGGACAAATGAACATAGTCTTGTGTTGTTCCTCATGTCATATTTGAATTTGGTTATAGCCACAAAATCCACCCATGAATGAGAATATTTCACTTCGAGTGCACTCATCGATAATGTGATCGATGAAAGTGGTAGGATAGTCATATTTTGAACAAGAATTGTTCAAATATTGAGAATCCATGCATATGTGAATGGTCCCTTGTTTCTTGTCAATAAGCACAAGGTTGGATACTTGTTATAGCCTTAATTTTCACCCTATAGGCCAAAGAGGAAGCCATCAAAGGATAGAGGCTAGAATACATATTTTGCCTAAGGTTTGAACCCTTTTAGATCCCTTTTTGGCATCCTCGTGGGACACCTAGTAGACAACAAGCGAGGCCTCATTGGTCACTAGTGGCTCAACAAACAAGGCACTACTAAAATTCTAGAATCAGGGAGTTACGAGGTGATAGGTGAAGGATGAGTTGGGTATTCATGGAAAAGGCCTAGGAACTCACATCATTCAAGTCTCTAGTGGACTCTAGAAGATCTAGAATCCTCTCTCAAGCCTCCTCCAAGAGTTATATAACAAAGGAAATCCTTGGGAAAGAGTGGGGAGGATTGAATGGTATTGTTGTGTTGTCCAATTGCAGAGATATCCATCATCACAGCCAAAAGTTAGTGAAGCCTATCTTGACCAAGGATATGCAAGGAGAGGCAAGGAACAAAGACGTTAAAGGTGAGCTTGCATCAGCATTTGAGATATGCATGCCTTGATGTAATGTTCTTATGATTAATAATATATCAATGGTTTTCCATCCATTTTATTTGTGTTTTGTCATGAATGAATTGGATATGATTATATAATTGGTTAATAAAGGTATATCTAAGGCATTAGTGATTATTATTAACACTAGAGAAAGGAAAAAGGTCGGTAATGTTTGTTACTTGTGTGCAAGAAGTAGGTGATAGGAGTTGGAGCTAGAGTTGCAGATCTACACCATCTAGGACACTCAAGGACAACCCTCAGACAAAAAGGTATGTTGATCTACTCCTTTTCAGTGTAGAGAATTGTTTACCTTCTATATCTAGGAGAACCATAGGAAATATAGCCCAATTGTGTCTAGGATTGTCCGGCTAATCCTAGGGATATCTTGGTGATTATTAAGTGAGATCCCTGTGAGAAATCTTCTCATAACAGAATTGGTGAATCCATTGGGGACGAATTATTCTCTAGTTGAGTCTCTTTTCCTACATTTTCCTATGTTTGTTGTGATTAGAATTTTAGTTTTTCTTCCATTCAGACACCACAGGGGCTAGATCTAGTAGATATGATAGGTATGATCCAGATATGGAAGATATGCAACAGATCCATCATTTTCAAAAAAGAAAAATTGTGCATACCCTTGTTGGTTGCACTATAAGTGTCTCCTGAGGCCCTCATTGGTTGACATGCCTATTCCCGCAAAGCTCTGTAAAAAATTACAGAATTGCAGATCAAATCCCTAGCCTAATCATTAATAAATGGCTCATATACATAGTACACAGAGATTTACGTTGGAAACCCTTAACCAGGAGAAAACCAACATTCCTTGGTGTTGCACCTCTCAACTCTTCATTGTATTAATTTCACCATTCACAATACAACATTTACAATATTTTAGGTATTTCACAGTTACCAAAACCCTAATCCCTTAATCTGGGATTAATTTAGAAAATTGCTAAAATAGAGGAAAATGCTAAAACAACAAAAACCGCCCAAAAACAAAATCCAAGGTGCTGCCCCAAACCCTGTCGGCTCGAACACTTCACCTAAGTTCAGGGGTGGTAATCCTATCCCCCCTGAGACCGTCAGACACGATCGTCAAATATGATGCACCCCCCCCACACACATGCAAAGAATATAACACATACCCAATAGAAATTGGTTCCATTTATTTAGCATTGTACTTATTCCATAGTTGAGCAAAGAATATAATAATTGGGTTTTAAGAGCATAATAGAGAAGGAAGAAGACTCTATAGTAGCCATGCAAACCATGGTTTCATAGTAAACACCATGGTGAGTTCATGTTTCTTTGTATTTTCATTTGCATAACTGAAGAAAAGAGAGTAAAGCATACACCTCACCTTCTAGTTAGGTTTTATCCTATATCAAGTTTCTCATGATACATATTGTATTCATTTGTATGGATGGTTTGTTCAATTTCTTGTTCTTCCATTTTCATATTTCAATTATTTTCATAAATTTGAGCAATAACCTAGTGATAATAAATTTGAGATATGAGGAAATAAACCTACATAATAAAAGATTTCATCATAATACAAGATGTGTTGTGACAAATTGTTCTAGTAGAATATCCATGATATTTTACAAATCAAAAAATTACCATGAAATGGCCCTTGGATAGAGATATTAAATAGCTACAAGTTTTTGGGAGTCCCTCTCTTGTCATAAATTAGATAAATGAGTGCACAAATGTTCAAAATTTGCTAATGGGATAATTTCTTAAAGAAGTAGCTACTTCTTTTGAAATTATTTTTTTTTCACGTCTTCATAGAATTGAAAAAGAAAGTTGTTAATCTCTCAAAATAAGGTTAATAGGTTCCAATAGGATTGGTGTTGGTGGAAGAAGTTATGGATGGATTAATGATCCATCACTCTCATATTGCATGATGCCTCTATATTTATTTCTGAAAAAGTTTTTAAATATCTTGTGTGATGCATATATGTAATATTATATGACACTTGGAAGGATTTGATGGATCTATTTTACATATGCCAATAGTATAGTTGTTCATGGGAAGGGATATAGGAGGTTTTTGTTTGGATATATGATATGTTTCTGTATAAATTATTATGTATATGTTAGGTATTTGGGGGAATTAATTGTTTTTGTGATGGAGTCATTTTGTTGTTATCCTTCTAAGAAATTAGCTATGCCATAATGCTTATTTGAATAATACAGTTGTTTACTGGAAGTAAGGGATATAGGAGATTTTTGTTTGGATATATAATATTTTTTTTAGGACAAATTATGATGTATATGTTAGGTCTTTAGGAGAATTAATCTTGTAATGATTTTTTTGTTGTTGGCATTCTTCTGAGAAATTAGCTATGTCGTAGTTCTTGAAAAATGTAATTTCTATTTTATTTGAGAAGAAATCTTAGTTTTTTTCTTGGAATATATACACACATATGGGGATAGAAAGAGAAATGGAGGAGTGGGGGGGAGGGTTCAACCAATTGTCACCAATGTTTTTGTGCAATTTGTTGGTTCCATGCTACCATGTGCTGGGTCCAAATTCCCCTAGGTTAGGAACACTTGTTACACCAACTACTTTACAAGGGATTCCATCTACAAATGTGGGGAATAATCTCTCTTTGTAAGGAAAAATTCACAAGAAAACCCAAGGGATTCTTCCCCACCTTCTAGTTCTGTGGTAGTATATGCATGGTTCGAATCCATTAGGTGAAGTGTACTAGTCTATGTCAATAGCTTTAATGGAGATGTTATCCATAAATGTGGAGAATCATGCCGTGGGTTTCCCTACAAGTTATTCCTTCAAACACACACACAACTTGTAACTTTCTTATCTAAATTCAATTATCATACTTCTTTAATTCTTACTTCCATTATTATACTTCTTTAGTTCTTATAAATATATTTATATAGACTACCCATTGAAAAAATAGTTTTCCAAATATTAATTTAATTGGATAAGAAAATATGATGTATCTTATTTACTAAATTGTTAACCTTTAAAAAAAATTAACTATTTTATAACCAATCCACATAATTAATTCAATGTTATTATCCCTTTCTAAACTAGAAAGGACACTTGATTCATTTTAGAAACAATAATGGATCATATAAACTCATACATTGCCATGAAAAATATTACAATGAAATAAAGATAATAGGATGGGCGACAATACCATGGAATACAAAGAATATGACAATGATATTGAGATAATGAAATATATTTATGATTATTAATTTTCAAGAAACGTAAATACAAATCATGTTTTTTTTAAAAACAATGAGTACAAAATCAATGATATGTATATTTGTAATGTTTGTTAAATATTAATATTTAACAAATAAATATAATTGTATTAAGTTTTATAAAAAAAATAGAGATTTGCTATTATGAAGTATATGTTGAATGGATTTAATATATGAAAAAATATGTTTTTTTAAATGAAAATTTTAAATTTAATTATTTTTTTAATATAAAAATAAAATTTTTATAAAATATAAATTTTCTTTTATCACAAAATATAATTCTTGTATTTAATATTTAATATTTAATTTTAAATTTTATTATTATTATTTTTTTTAAATATGATTTACAAAATATAAATCTTCCTCCTATTACAAAATAGGATTCTTACATTACATTTTATATTTTATCTTTAAATAGAGAACTCTTCCTCCTAAACTCACTTGGTGAATTGGTGAAGTAGTTGATGGCTATGATAATGTACTTGTTCCCTTTAGTCAAAGCAGGGCAACATGTCCTAAAATGAACCCCCCATTTGGTGAAAGGGTCGATGGTGATAATGAGATAGAGTGGAGCTAGGTGCACACACATTTTCCTTGAGAAAAATGAGCATGGATGAAATTTCTTGGTTGCTTCAACACAGTCCTTGAAGATCGATGACCAAAAATATCCAATGTGCAATATTTTTTGGGTTGTTTCCAATCCAGAGAGATGACCACTACAAGATCCATGGCGACAATCATTCAGGACTTTCCCAGCTTCCTCGTGAATCAATAAATGATGAAAATTTTGATCTAGCCCTCGATAATACAAATTGTCATTGATGATGAGGTATATGTTTGTGTGATGACAAACACAACACTGCTCGTCACAAGAGAATTCGAGTGAAAACCTCTGAGTTTAGAGATATGTGGGTATGTATCCATACCAAGGGTTGCTCAAGGAAATGAGGAATAAATTCTCATATCACAAGAAGTCAGTTTTGATTTGATCCTCTCCATCCTTAGGTAACTTCAACATTAATTCAGCGAAAATCAAAGATTTTTTCAATTAGGTAGATGCAAATTCTATATAAAAATCTTGCAAAATCACTATCCATTTTTTATACTTACCTCCAATGACTCATCTCATCAATACAAAATAGAAAGTATTTGTATCCATGATCACGATGGTCTTCCAAAAAATTATGTAATGATGTATCTGTTGGACAACATGGATTGCTACCAGAGCAAGTTTTTCAACGTGGGAGAACCTTAACTCAAGTCCAATGAGACTCTCGCTTAGTTAGTACACCACATTCTCCTGGTACAAATTAACTTCTTGAACCAGTACCATCTCAATGGTTGAGTTAGATGCTACAAGGAATATGATGCAGATGAGGTCGACCTCTATCACCCCACAGGGTCTCTTCACCTGACCTCCTGCTCACAGGATCATTCAATTCCCTTCAGTTGAGCCGAAGCGGCTCTTTTAGATTCCCAAGTGGAATCCCTATGCAAATACCCGATCCACGGGTCCTTTAATTCCTCCCCACGGCCTTCAGCACTTGACCATGGTTATCCCCGACTCTCTATCGGGGTTTCGGGGTTTCGCGGTTCTCATTGTCGAGAACTCTTCGCCTCTTCAATCCCCGAATTGTGATGAGCTATTTTCACGCGCGAGCCCTCCTGAGCTTAGCTCCTGTCGCATATGACCACGCCTCCACGACCATGCCTCACCTTCCTATCGGGAGTTTAATCCTCAAAACCCGATGCGCCCCCTTGTGCGCTAGCCCTCCTGGCTAGAACATGGTCCATATGACCTGTCTCCGTGTGACTGCAGTCAAGCCCTCCATTGGAGTTTCATCATTTTGCGACGACACAATGCACATGCCCCTGGGACTCAGGATTTCCCGATTTGCGATGCTCTCTAGATCGCTGACAGCTAGCCTCCACTACGCCTCTGTCCTCCTTCTCTGCTGAGGTGACAGTTGGCCCCCACTCATCGGGGTTTCGCTGATCGCAATTTCACAATGCATAAACCACTTGTCTATGGGATCCCCAATATCCCGATGGCTTCAACTCCGATGGCGCTAGATGATTTCCACTCGTCCCTCCAACGCACGATCCTGATCTCGTCAGGATTTTGGAACTTCCGATGCCCTGGTTCCCTCGACCTTGAGAACTCCGATATGGCGATTCCCGACTCCCTTGGATATTCGGACACGCGTCCCTTACATCGAATGGCTTCGATCATGTCAGGAAATCGCGGATCGCGATTTCGTTATGCAAGAGTTTCATGACTCCAGAAATCCCGATATCCCAAACTCCGACTCTCCGGGATCTCTCGCCATGTGTCCCTGCGGTTTGGAAGGCTTGGATCCTATTGGGAAATCGTGGATCGCGATTTCAACATGCTCAAGTCTCTTGTCTCCGGAAACCCCGATTCTTCGATTCCTGACTCTTTGGGATCTCTTGCCACGTGTCCCTGCTGATAGACGATTCTGAGCGCCCGTCAGGATATCGCGGATCGCGATTCCAACATACAACGATTTCACACTCCTAAAATCCCCGATGGGTTAAATCCCGACTCCTGCCTTGAATGTCTGACACGTGTTCTGTTGAGATCAACGACTGAGATTCTCTGTCGGGGTTTCGAGCCTCCAAAGGTCTCGGTTCTCTCGACTTGTAAAACCCCGATGCCTCCAAAATCCCGATGACTTCCCAAAATGCTGACACGTATCCTGCCAAGATCAACGGCTAAGATCCCTTCTCGGGATTTCGAGACTTTCGAAGTCCCAGTTCTCTTGTCCTCAGGAACTCTGATTTCCTGATTTTTCAACTTTCGTCCGATTCCTGACACCTGTCCCTCCTTAACGGACGGCTCCGATTATATCGGGGTTTTCACCTGGGATTTCCCCGATCTCGTGTCCACGGGAATGTCGATTTCCCAATGCGCCAAATGTCGATGGCGTTGTATCTTTGCCACGTGTCCCTCTACCAACGGACGGTCCAGATCCCGTCGGGATTTCGCAACTTGCGTTTCCCCAACTCACATGACCTCGAGAACTCCAATTTCCCGATGGTCGATGTCCCAATGACTAAACCTCGTGCAGTTTCCACAGATCCGACGGCTGTCGGGTATCTATATAAGATCTGACGACTCAGACCCATTCTCCTCGTGCGCTCCTCCTCCAAAGGCTAAACCTTGTGCAACTCCTCTCGATCTAATGGCTATCGGGGTTTCTCTATTAGATCCGATGGCTATCGGTCTCCTCCTACTGTAGGCTCCTCCTGAGCTTCTTCTGGACGTAAATCCTCAATGGTCCAGATCTTCTTTCTCCACCCGATCCGACGGTTCCTGTTGCTCCCTCCTCAGTTTCCTACACGTATACGAACACTGACCCTCCTGAGCTTTTGTCTTTGAATCCTCAAAGGATTCTTTTGACTCCTGCGCCTCTGCGAAGTCCTCGCACGCAAAGCGCTATCTGTCCTGAGCTTTCCCAAACACTCAGACCCCTTAAGGGATTTTCTCTTCCGTCTCCTCTCCTGCAAAAGGAGAATAAAATGGATTCCCTCCTGGCTATCCTTCTGCTCAAGCCTCTTCTTGATTACTCCTGGGTATTCAACAACCCAGTGGAGGCCCTTCAGTGGACTCTCCCTTCACAACACAGAACTCAAAGAGTTCTCTCCTCTTCTGTGTCGTCTGCACAATATCTCGACGACCTCCTGGCAGAGTCTCTTCTACACAGAACGTTCAGTAATTCTGTCTTCCTGTGCACCCTTTGCACCTACTCAATCCCCTCCTGGCAGAGCTCTCAGAATCCTTAGTGATTCTTTCTTCTTAACTCACAGTAGAGTTCTTTTTCTAACTGCACCCCTTTGCATATGCTCAATTCCCACTCGGTAGAGCTCTACAGAATCCTCCATGATTCTGTCTGCAACTATGTTTCTCCCACACAACCTTACCTCCTGAGGTGTTCAGCAACGTCACAGGTATTCCTCCTAAATTGTTGATTCCAGCTTATGTGCCTCAGCACGTCTTTGTCTGAACCCGCAGCGTTCAGAAGTGCATCCTTTGTGCACGGCTATCAGAACCTCAACGTTCTGTCACACCCTCCTGGTGTGAAGCCTCAAAGACCTTCAACTTGAAATCAAACAAACCCCTGTAATGGAATGATAACAACACACAAATACAGCATGAAATGAACACCCACAGACATGCATATAAGACAGAACATATGCAGGAAAAACTACTTATGTTTTTATTAAACAATGACAAATGCCTGTATTTTACAATGGTGTTCCTGAGCTCTCCTCGGCTCTTCAACTCCCTACTTGACAAACTCAAAATGAGATCTAGAAGTCTCTTTTACCTGAGGGCTCATTCCTCCAGGTCTACCTACTCTAATAAATTACATTCAATTACAATGAATGGGTTGTCTAGTCTAGGATCGGATCTAGATCTCAGCCATTCCTGGCATTAAAGTCGATCTACCTAACGCCTGCTCGAAGGCACGGCTTTTCCTGGCTCACCAGCCTAAGAAATTTAATTACATTCAATTCGAATTTGAAATGAGGCTACGCCTCTCTTCATCCTTTGAATGCATGCGTGCTGATGTGGCTAGCTGGCTGGCAGGATGACATGGAGCGATGCTCCTGCATCATACTCCACAGCTGCAAAAAATCATGAGCTCCTGCTCATGAGCTTCCCCTCTGAGCTATTGGAAATCCTCCTGGATCCCAAATGAATCTATGGATTTGTCCATCTGCTCCACCCTGCTGTTGTTGCTTCTGCTGCGCTGCTGCTGTTGCCTTTTCTATGCCCAGCTTCTCCTCGCTGGTAGTTTCTGTTGATCGGATCATCAGCTCCATGATCTCCATGATCACCTCATCCAGCTGCTCCAGTGGCTGGTCCTATTCATGCAGTCTCCTCAGCTACAAATGTTTTTGGCACATGGGTAGATTATCATGATCTCCTTTGCCTCCTTCATCCATTTCCAACTTCACCTGTTGTATGTGCATGCCCTGCACTTTTACCCTCTCTTCCAGGGCTTCTATCTGCTGCCACAACTCAGAAAAACAACCATTGTCTGCTTCTTCTTCTGCTTCTGCAACCTCCTCTGTTGCATTCTTTTCAGCTTCATGGCTGAAAATGTTGAGCCATTCCTCAGGATGCTCATCTTCTTCTTCCGCTTCTGCTTGTGCTTGGGCAGTCTCAAACACCTGCTCCAATTTCCTTTCTTTTATGACAGTCATCTCCAGCTGTGACTGTTCTGCTGTTGCACCATCTGCAACACCGATTTATGCCTCCTCTTGGGCACATGGAAGGAATATTTCAATTCCCCTAATCATCAGAACATCATTCTGATCTTCCTCCTCTGTCAGCTACACCTGCTGATCCTTTTCCACCTGCTCTGTCATCTTTTTGGGCTGATCCAAATTCACCTGCTCATCCCTGCCCACCTGGCAATATGGGATGTCTTTGCTGCCCTCCTGAAGGAAGACTATTAGATCAACCGATCCCATATTCATCAACACTCCTTGCTGAATTGAACTCTCCTCCGAGTCCATGAAACTTTCCAACAGTCTCGAATTTTTATCTCTGCCCACCTGGCATTCCTTGATGCTTCTTCTGCCCTCATGGCAGTCTTCAAGATCCCTTAGCGATCTCTGATCATTGCCCTCCTAGAAAATTGAAATTCCTCGACTGTCCTCCTGACAGTCCGTGAGATCTTCAGCTGATCTCAACTTGTTGTCTTCATGGAAAACTGGAATTTCTACTTCTCTGCCCTCCTGGCAGTGCTTGAGATCCTCACCCGATCCCAATTCATCTTCTTCATCATCCCAATCATCGAGAATTTTTCCAGTCTCTGGCAAACAGTGACAAACCATCTCTTCCTCTATGGCCTTGAGGTTTTCAGCATACCTCAACCATCTCTTCAACAGCCTGCGTTGTCTCCTGGCCATCAGCTCCCTAACTGGCCATTCTACTTTTTCCTTCTTCATGGGAAAATTTCACATTTGTCTCATCCTCCTATCCTGCCGCATCTGCAGTTCGAACTCCTCTATGTCTTCCTTTAATTCATAGAGGTATTTATCTAGTTCTACTTCCTCTGCAAGCTTTTTTGCCTTTCTTTTCTTCCTACAACCTTCAGTAGCCACCTGGCTATGTCTATCTGCCTCCCTAACAGATCTGTTTCTATCACCCTACATCTTGGGTGTGTCCAGCTTCATCCTCTCACAGTCCTGCTGATTGTCTATGGACCGTTGCCTTCTTGCAAACAAGTCCTTACAGAGTCCTCAGTAACTCTGTCTTATTCCTGCTCCTGTGTTCTCCTTTTGCCTGAAATATATAGACAAGAACTCGCTCTAATACCACTTGACGCAGACGAGGTCTACCTCTATCACCCCGTAGGGTCTCTTCACCTGACCTCCTTCTCATAGGATCGTTCAATTCCCTTCAGTTGAGCCGAAGCGGCCCTTTTAGATTCCCAAGTGGAATCCCTATGAAAATACCCGATCCATAGGTCATTTAATTCCTCCCCACGGCCTTTATCACTTGACCGTGGTTATCCCCGACTCTCTATCGGGGTTTTGGGGTTTCGTGGTTCTCGTTGTTGAGAACTCTTCGCCTCTTCAATCCCCGAATTGCGATGATCTCTTTTCACGCGCGAGCCCTCCTGAGCTTAGCTCCTGTCACATATGACCACGCCTCCATGACTGTGGTCTCACCTTCCTATCGGGAGTTCAATCCTCAAAACTCGATGCACCCCCTTGTGTGCTAGCCCTCCTGGCTAGAACATGGTCCATATGACCTGTCTCCGTGTGACCGAAGTCAAGCCCTCCATCAGAGTTTCGGCGTTTTGCAACGACACAATGCACATCCCCTCGGGACTCACAATTTCCCGATTTGTGATAAGCTCCAGATCGTTGACAGCTGGCCTCCACTACGCCTCTGTCCTCCTTCTCTGTTGAGGTGGCAGTTGGCCCCCACTCATCGGGGTTTCGTTGATTGTGATTTCACAATGCATAAACCACTTGTCTACGAGATCCCCGATATCCCGATGGCTTCAACTCCGATGGTGCTAGATGATTTCCACGCGTCCCTCCAACAGACGATCCCGATCTCGTCGGGATTTTGAAACTTCTGATGCCCTGGTTCCCTCGACCTTGAGAACTCCGATATGCCGATTCCCGACTCCCTTGGATCCTCGAACATGCGTCCCTTACATCAACCAGCTCCGATCGTGTTGGGAAATCGTGGATCACGATTATGTTATGCAAGAGTTTCACAACTCCAGAAATCCCGATATCCCAAACTCCGACTCTCCGGGATCTCTCGCCACGTGTCCCTGCGGTTTGGACGGCTTGGATCCTATCGGGAAATTGTGGATCGCGATTTCAACATGCTCGAGTCTCTTGTCTCCGGAAACCCCGATTCTTCGATTCCTGACTCTTCGGGATCTCTTGCCACGTGTCCCTTCTGATAGATGGTTCTGAGTGCCCGTCGGGATATCGTGGATCGCGATTCCAACATACAACGATTTCACACTCCTGAAATCCCCGATGGGTTAAATCCTGACTCCTGCCTTGAATGTCTGACACGTGTTCTGTTGAGATCAATGGCTGAGATTCTCTTTCGGGGTTTCAAGCCTCCAAAGGTCTCGGTTCTCTCGATTTGTAAAAACCTGATGCCTCCAAAATCCCGATGACTTCCCATAATGCTGACACATATCCTGCCGAGATCAATGGCTAAGATCCCTTCTCGAGATTTCGAGACTTTCGAAGTCTCGGTTCTCTTGTCCTCAGGAACTCCGATTTCCCGATTTTCTGACTTTCGTCTGATCCCTGACACCTGTCTCTCCTGAACGGACGGCTCTGATTATATCGTGGTTTTCACCTGGGATTTCCTCGATCTCGTATCCATGGGAATGCCGATTTCCCGATGCACCAAATGCCGATGGCGTTGGATCTCTGTCACGTGTCCCTCTACCAATGGACGGTCCAGATCCCGTCGGGATTTCGTGACTTGCGCTGCCCCAAATCACACAACCTCGAGAACTCCAATTTCCCGATGGTCGATGTCCCGATGACTAAACCTCTTGCATCTTCCACAGATCTGACGGTTGTTGGGTATCTATCTCAGATCTGACGACTCAGACCCATTCTCTTCGTGCGCTCCTCCTCCAGAGGCTAAACCTTGCACAACTCCTCCCGATCTAACGGTTGTCGGGGTTTCTCTATGAGATCCACGACTATCGATCTCCTCCTGTTGTAGGCTCCTCCTGAGCTTCTTCTAGACGTAAATCCTCAACGGTCCAGATCTTCTTTCTCCCCCCGATCCCATAGTTCCTGTTGCTCCCTCCTGAGTTTCCTGCGCGTATAAGAATGCTGACCCTCCTGAGATTTTGTCTTTGAATCCTCAAAGGATTCTTTTGACTCCTGCGCCTCTACGAAGTCCTCACGCGCAAAGCGCTATCTGTCCTGAGATTTCCCAAACACTCAGACCCCTTAAGGGATTTTCTCTTCCTTCTCCTCTCTTACAGAAGGAGAATAAAATGGATTCCCTCCTAGCTATTCTTCTGCTCAAGCCTCTTCTTGAGTACTCCTGGGTATTCAACAACCCAGTGGAGGCCCTTCAGTGGACTCTCCCTTCACAACACAGAACTCAAAGAGTTCTCTCCTCTTCTGTGTCGTCTGCACAATATCTCGAAAACCTCCTGGCGAAGTCTCTTCTCCACAAAACGTTCAGTACTTCTATCTTCCTGTGCACCCTTTGCACCTGCTCAATGCCCTCCTGGCAGATCTCTCAGAATCCTTAGTGATTTTGTCTTCTGAACTCACAGTAGAGTTCTTTTTCTAACTGCACCCCTGTGCATATGCTCAATGCCCACTCGGCAGAGCTCTACAGAATCCTCCATGATTTTGTCTACAACTGTGTTTCTCCCACACAACCTTACCTCCTGAGGTGTTCAGCAACCTCACAGGTATTCCTCCTAAGTTTTTGATTCCATCTTATGTGCCTCAACATGTCTTTGTCTGAACCCGCAGCGTTCAGAAGTGCATCCTCTGTGCACGGCTATCAGAACCTCAACATTCTGTCACACCCTCCTGGTGTGAAGCCTCAAAGACCTTCAACCTGAAATCAAACAAACCCTTGTAATGGCATGATAAAAACACACAAATACAGCATGAAATGAACACCCACAGACATGCATATAAGATAGAACATATGCAAGAAAAATTGCTTCTGTTTTTATTAAACAATGGCAAATGCCTGTATTTTACAATGGTGTTCTTGAGCTCTCCTTGGCTCTTCAACTCCCTACTTGACTAACTCAAAATGATATCTAGAAGTCTCTTTTACCTGAGGGCTCATTCCTCTAGGTCTACCTACTCTAATAAATTACATTCAATTACAATGAATGGGTTGTCTAGTCCAGGATCGGATCTAGATCTCAGCCATTCCTGGCATTAAAGACGATCTACCTAACGCCTGCTCGAAGGCACGACTTTTTCTGGCTCACCAGCCTAAGACATTTAATTACATTCAATTCGAATTTGAAATGAGGCTACGCCTCTCTTCATCCTTTGAATGTGTGCGCGCTGACGTGGCTGGCTGACATGGAGCGATGCTCCTGCATCAAAATAGTAAGAAGTCTCTATCGTAGTCTGGAGGACTCAGCAAGGGGGAAAACACGAGTTATTTTTTCAAAGCATCGAATTATCTTTGTGCAAAATCATCCCATATAAATTGGACCCCCTTCTTTAATAGGAGCATGAACCTTTTGGTAACCTCGACATAATTCATGATGAATCTTCATAAGAAGTTATCATTTTCTTGAAGTCTTTATAACTAGCATATATTTCACAAGCAAGACAACTGAGCTATTGACTCAACCTTTAGTGGATAAACCATGATTCCCTTATTGTACATGATGAAACCTAGTAATTTTCCCAATAAAAAACAAAATATGCATTTTTGTGGATTCAACCCAATATTATAATAATGACATCTATGAGACACTTCATGAAGGTGAGTGGTATGATCCACCCTCTTATGTGAGCGGGAGGCCAAATCATCAGGATATGCTTTGATGATGTGTTTGATGTCATGAAATGCATATGACATATCCCATTGGAAGGTGGCTCAAACATTCTTAAGGGAAAATGAATTTTTTTTATAAGAAAAATTACCCAAAGGACAAATGAACGTAGTCTTGTGTTGTTCCTCATGTCAGATTTGAATTTGGTTATAGCCAAAAAATCCACCCATGAATGAGAATATTTCACTTCGAGTGCACTCATCGATAATGTGATCGATGAAAGTGGTAGGATAGTCGTATTTTGAACAAGAATTGTTCAAATATTGAGAATCCATGCATATGTGGATGGTCCCTTATTTCTTGTCAATAAGCACAAGGTTGGATACCTGTTATAGCTTTAATTTCCACCCTATAGGCCAGAGAGGAAGACATCAAAGGATATAGGCTAGAATACATCGTTTTCCTAAGGTTTGAACCCTTTTAGAGCCCTTTTTGGCATCCTCGTGGGACACCTAGTAGACAACAAGTGAGGCCTCGTTGGTCACTAGTGAAAACAAACGAGGCACTGCTAAAATTCTAGAATTGGGGAGTTATGAGGTGATAGGTGAAGGATGAGTTGGGTATTCATGGAAAATACCTAGGAACTCGCATCATTCAAGTCTCTAGTGGACTCTAGAAGATCTATAATCATCTCTCAAGCCTCCTCTGAGAGTTATATAACAAAGGAAATCATTGGGAAAGAGTGGGGAGGATTGAATGGTATTGTTGTGTTGTCCAATTGTAGAGATATCCATCATCATAGCCAGAAGTTAGTGAAGCCTATCTTGACCAAGGAGCTGCAAGGAGAGGCAAGGAACAAAGACGTTAAAGGAGAGATTGCATCAGCATTTGAGATATGCATGTCTTGATGTAATGTTCTTATTATTAATAATATATCAATGGTTTTCCATCCATTTTATTTGTGTTTTGTCATGAATGAATTGGATATGATTATATAATTGGTTAATCAAGGTATATCTAAGGCATTAGTGATTATTCTTAACACTAGAGAAAGGAAAAAGGTTGGTAATGTTTGTTACTTGTGTGCAAGAAGTAGGTGATAGGAGTTGGAGCTGGAGTTGCATATCTACACCATCTAGGACACTCAAGGACAACCCCCAAACAAAAAGGTATGTTGATCTACTCCTTTTTAGTGTAGAGAGTTGTTTACCTTCTATATCTAGGAGAACCATAGGAAATATAGCCCCATTGTGTCTAGGATTTCCAAGCTAATCCTAGGGAGATCTTGGTGATTATTCAATGAGATCCCTATGATAAATCTTCCCATAACAGAATTGGTGAATCCATTGGGGATGAATTGTTCTCTAGTTGAGTCTCTTTTCCTACATTTTCCTCTTCTTCTCGTGATTATCATTTTATTTTTCCTTCCATTCAGTCATCCTAGGGCCTAGATCTAGTAGATATGATAGGTCTAATCCAGATCTGGAAGATATGCGACAGATCCATCCTTTTCAAAAAATAAAAAATTTCCATACCCTCATTGGTTGCACTATAAGTTTCTCCTGAGGCCCTCACTAGTTGACATGCCTATTCCCGCGAAGCTCTGTAAAAAATTGCAGATCAAATCCCTAGCCTGTGGTTGTAGTTTTTTCCTCTAATATAGAGTGTGTTGAAGTGGTCTTTTCTTACCTGGTTTGGTCTTTTTTTGAAGATTTGATTGTCACATAAATTTCTTTTAAAGTTTTCTTAAGTACATTTGTGTGAATTGATATGTACTTCTTGAATAGTGTCCTTTTTTTGTTTGAGAACTTCAGTAAAGTTGGGCTAAGAATCTAACGAATCTGAAGATATCTAGTTGTGATTGTCATTGGTTTTTCTACTTGTCTGTGTATGACCATTGCTCATCGCTAGAACTACCCCTCCTAGGTGATTTTGGGGTGAGGTCCCTGTAGTGACATTGGAGTGGGATGATCTGGCCTCATTCTCAATATCCTATAACCCCTTTTCTTGCTTCTTGTTGTTGGTTTCCATTTGCATTGTGTGTTCTTGCATAGCTCGAGAATTATTTACATTTCAATTGGAAAAATTACAAAAAAGGAAAAAATATTTGTTGCTTGCTAGGTTTGACTTTGATGCATTAGTGTACAAGTTTCTTAGTATCATTGGTTGGTTTCATATACAATTTGTTGATTGGTTTCTTGGTGTGTGTGAGGTCTTATTTCTGAAATTGGAAAAGAAAAAGAAAATTTTATTTCCCTCCCATACCTAGCGTTCATTGAAGGAAAAACATTTTCATTAGCATATTTGCATTGCTTGGTTGGGTCAAGATTCCTCACATCATTAAAGTTTCATCCATTATAATTGGACCTAAGAAACAGACACTAAAAAGAAGCACATAATCTAAAAACAATTAGACATTTTTCTTTTGATAGTAAACCAACATTATATAGGCTTAGGGCCTTGGTATAACATTGGAGAATAAACTCTCCAAGGCTACAAAACAAAACTTAGAAGTCATTAAACAACATTAAAATCCATTATTTCAATCAGTGTTTCGGGAGACTCCTCTAACACGGAAGTTAAGAACGAGGTCGCATCGGGGAAAGTAGGGAGATTACCCCTCTCTGCTTGTGTTGGTGTTTGCAATACCACTTCGATCATTATGTATATGGGGGCATTGTTGGTTAACACCTTCAAATATTTGGTATTTGTTACCCTACCCTTATGTGCGATCAGACCTATGATTGTTTGCTCGGCCATTGATTGTTAGGTGGTATCCTTAGTGACCTTTCCTAGGAATCCACATAGGTGCTTGTAGGTGGGATTTTCCTATAGTACTTGGGGCAGACGTTCATTTACAGTCTTAGTTCCCTCGAAGGGTACCTACCTTAATAAAGGGTACTTGCACCATTCAAGGTTTTTTTGCATAGATCATCGTAACTACTCCTCACACCTTCGCTACTCAATCCTGTGGGGACTTAATACCCCCCATAGGGTTGGTTTTCAGAAGTCCCTTGAGCCAATTGGTCTTATTGTTGTTTTCCTAGATTTGAGGGGTGTGTTCTTTGATTATGAGTCTAGGTCGGTCATAGGTTGATTTTTGTTGGATATTAACATAATTTATTCACTGTGGCTGAATTATCGCATTGGTCTCGTCAATTGCGAGGAATTGAACCCAATACGGACGAAGAACCACCTATTAAACGATGTGAGATATCTGATGAATAATTTGAATGGATTGAAATTTGGTTTGAAGAAACTAGTTTAGTTGAGGTATAAGTGGTAGATGAATGTCCTCCATAGAATTTCAATCCTCCATTGACCAAGCCACACACCCTATACTAGTCCAAATAAGGGAAATATTTAGTGAGCCTTTTTCTTTGTTCAGTCATCCTCCCACCATGTCAGGATTGAGTGTCTCATCTAGTGTATTTGAGTCTACAATCCCATCATCAAGTGGGATAGGAGGAAATCCTCTCGGGGGCATCCCCGTAATGTCTACATTTCCACCTCTTTACTCCATTGGACCCACAATGTCTATCCCATTTTCTTTCGGTCCCTCGATCTAGGGGACACCGGTTGTGTCATCGATTCCATCCATGAGTATACCTATCATTCTTATGCCCATCCCATTTATTTTGATTCCCACTTCTGGTTATTTTTATGGGGGGGGGTGAGCTTTGGTTTTAGCATGGGAGGTGGAAATCCTTCCACTTCCACCAATCCTATGAGCGACCTGACATCATCAAGTGCAGGTGTACCTTTTTGGTGGAACATTTCTAGTGGTTTTGGGCATGTCCCTAGTCAGGTTGGGGATAGTATTACATCTAGAGGTTTTAAATTTCCATGGGTTAGCACACCTTTCCATGAGGGAACATCCCTTAGGGGTAACCTTTCACCCTGGGGATATTTCCCTTTGTTACCACGTCAGGTCTTAGGGGTTTCTTCCCTGGAACTAGCTTTGAGAATGTATTTCTTGGAAGGTCCACATTTACCCTTGGGAGGCATGTTTGGTTCTGGGATTAGTCATGATCCTCGATATTTTACCATCCCAGTGGGCCCTCACTCTTCAAGATCTCCCCAAGCCTCTAGTAGTACCAATATAGGGGGGACCATAAGGTCCATCTGGGACAATAGATACTTTACCTCCCTCCTAGTATTCATTTGCATCGTTGTCTTTCCTTGCAATGGTAGACTTACCAGACTTGTCTCGATTAACGAATGAACCTATAGCCTATCACCCTTCATGGGCGACGATACCATCCAAGCTACCTTCTAATATCCCAAATTCGACAGAAAGACGAGAGAGGACCCCTCTTTAAAAATCATGACATACCACTTTTAGTGTTCATCCAACTCATTCATGAGTGACAGTGTGAGGTTGTGTATTTTCCAAAGATACTTGACCAGAGCTTCCAAAAAATTTCATATTGAATTAAAAGGCAATTCCTTTAAAATCGTAAACAACCTGGAAATGGTGTTATTAACGCATTATCAATTTCCCATTTGGTACAAGATAAGAACTGAGCTATTGAATTCACTGCGTCAATATAATGCCACACATATTTATGATCATATATATGAGTGGAGATGAATATATAGGATTCTTAAAACTCAGATCTCGGATAAACTCTTGATGGAGTGGTTCAATAAACCCCTCCTTCCACCAATTTCTATGTATGTAGCTATGGTCTAGGTGGCTACCGAAGAGAAATATATTATGCATGCCCAACACTTAGACTTGATATACTCTCAGTCGAGTACTCTACATAACATCATTCCAAATGCTCCTCGATCGTTGAAATATTCCAGGAAGACAAACCCGGGACCCCATGTTGATGGTGTGGTTGGTTTTGTTTCCCATGCATCTGTGAACCAATTATCTAAAAAAATGGGTCACATTTCGATTACATCACACCCATCGGCTTCTAGAACTAATGCTCAAACTGTTGAAATATCTTCTCAAAACTCTAAGGTGAATTCGGTGAATTCCACACAACCGAAGAATCGTCAGCAACCTGGAGGAAAGAAGAAATGGAATAAGAAAAATAATTCCAGCACCGAGAAAGGGACTACCTCTACCCAGAACACCCAGGAGGGAGGCACTAAGGAGAAAAGAAATATTCATTTTCCCTACATCATTTGTGGGGATGACCACCCTACTCACTAGTGTCCTTCAAAGGATGATGTCCATATATTTCTGGCACAACAGTTGGCCTCCCAGAAGCCTATTGTCTTAACCCATCCTTTCCCCCCTCAACCTCAAAACATGGTTGCCACAAATATTACCCCTCCACGAGGCATGGAAGGTACCCATCAACACGTAGGGTCTTCCTTGAATGCCACCATTTTCATGTCGACCAAATGGTCAATTTTCAAATGCGGGCTAAGAACTATGACATTTTCAAGCCTTCCAATGTTTCTCTGGAAGCAACATCTTCTTCCCAGCCTAGTGTCCCTCTCCAGATAGAGATGACATCCTTTGATGCAC
Organism: Picea engelmannii; assembly: GCA_009831015.1. Taxonomy (NCBI): domain Eukaryota; kingdom Viridiplantae; phylum Streptophyta; class Pinopsida; order Pinales; family Pinaceae; genus Picea; species Picea engelmannii. Next base: position 1,017,491 of record ML780582.1, read on the forward strand.
CACTTCACCCCCCAAAGGTTTTTCTTTGATGTATGACACATAATCCTAACACACAGGATGCCCACAACTATAGTATTATGGAATACTTGGCCTAGGCACCTTATGCCATGTTGGCTCCTGAAGTTGTCTAAAGTTTCCCAATGCAGCAGAAAGCCTTGCTATCTACCATAGGTGGGGTTTATCCCTTGGATTCGAGCTTGATGACCTTTGATTCATCCCAGGTTACTCATAGGGTCTCCCATAAAGTATCCTTTCATATTATAATGTGATATTTAGGGAAAAACATCTATCAAATAGTGGTGAATGAAGGAGCCTCGACTTGTATCATGTCGATTTCTTGTTGGAAGGTCATTGGATCTCCTAATCTCAACACATCAATGACACTATTAAAATTATTCGATGGACTCATGTTCCAACCCCATGGAATAATCACCACCTTACCCATTGATTGAGGTGGAAATACTATCTCTCTAGTGGTAGAGGTCGTCGACGCACCTATTGAGTACAACTTGTTACTCGGGCGTACTTGGTTCTATGAGATGACTGCAGTTGTCTCATCGGTCCTTAGGGTCCTACGCTTCCCTCACCAAGGGTAAATTGTTTCCATGAATCAGCTTGCATTCTATACACCAGACCTTAGATCTAATGTGGGGTCAAATTTACCCTTTTCCGGTGATACTACGCATTATTTTATGAATGTCGGTGTAGGGATGTTCAAAGATCCATCGTTGATGGGAATATTTCCCCTTCCCCCACCATCTCCAACTACCAATGTAGATCCTATCAAAATGATTTCATCATTTACCAATGGATCCCAAGGGTATTTTAACCCTTGGGTGGTACCACACCCTGAGGATGTTGATAGATATGGAGTATCAATGTCGCTCACTCCAATATATATTTCCTACCAGGTGATCCAATCATCATATTCTATCCCTAAATCAAATTCCCCTCGGGATTTGGAAAATGATTAGTATCCCAAACCCTCTTGGGTCATCCATCCTATTCTTGTTTCAAATCAATTCTTCGATCTTGAACTTCCATATGATGAAGTTATAATGGAGGTCATGGCTTCCCTTGAGATGCCATGGGAGGATTTATCACACATTGTTTCTCCCTGATTTGGAATGGTTTGAGGATGAAATTCAAAATCATGTTGCCCCTGGTCATGTTCAATGGTCCCAGTCTCCCATCATAATCCATGATGTTTTATCGAAAGGGAACTTGGCCAACATTTAGAAAGCCATAACCATTGACATTTCCCAGAAGCCAAGTGTCATGGAACACATCCTAATAGGTGTTGATTGTTCACCCCAAGAAATTGATACATACACAGCCCTATTCAATAATTTTGCAATGTTTTTTCTTGGTACTATGAAGAAATTCCTCGCATTGACCACCAGATTGTCAAAGATGAGATTAATACGTATGAAGGAGCCAAACTGGTTCGGTATAATCTCCGACCAGTTAATCCAAAGAATTTTTTTTCCATCAAGGTGGAGGTAGAAAATATTCTTCCTGCATAGTTTATATATCTAGTTCCCTTGACTGAATGGGTTTCTAACATCATTCTGGTCACTAAAAAATTGGGAACTATTCGGATTTGTGTCCATTATAGGGATTTGAAAAAGGCTTGTCCAAAGGATAACTATCCAACCCCATTCATTGACCATATTATTGATGAATGTGTCGGTAGTGAAATATTTTCATTCATGGACATTTTCTCCCGCTATAATTAGATCCAGATAAAACCAGAAGATCAACACAACACTGCCTTCATTTTCCCTTGGGGTACATTTTCTTATCGAAAAACACCATTTGGTATTAAAAATGTTGGAGCCACTTTCCAGTGGGTCATGTCATACACTTTTCACAACATAAAACAAATCATATAGGCCTACTTATCTTATTTGTCTTCTCGCTCAAAGCGCCATGAGGATCATCATGGTCACTTACGAGCCATTTTTATTCTATGTCGATACTATAACATTCGTTTGAATCCACATAAATGTATATTTTGTGTGGTGTCTGGGAGATTGATAGGATTCATTTTGTCTAAGTATGGGATCATGGTTGATCCCTTGAAGTTCAGGGCTATTGTCAAATTTCCTCCCCCTCGTACCATTCACCAACTTCAAAGTTTGCAAGGGAAGGAAAACTTGTTGCGTCGATTCGTTGCCAATTATACTAAGATCACAAAAGGTTTTATGCGCTTGTTGAAGAAAGGTGTACCTTTTGTGTGAGATTCCCAAGAACAATGGTCATTTGATGTCTTGAATAAGGCCTTGATGTCGACTCCCTTATTGATCCCTCCTTATTATACTCGATATTTCCTGCTCTATCTCACAGCCTCTAAATCCACCATTGGCATGGTGCTCGTGCAAGAGGACAATGTGCAATGAGATCATATCATTTACTATATTAGCAAGGGACTTGCTAGTCCCAAGCTTCAATACTCTCATGTTGGGAAGTTGGCCTTGGCGGCAGTGTATGTTGTCCAACAATTATGTCATTACATCCTCTTGTGAAAAAACATTGTATTTTTTTTATCACAACCCAATGCAACACATCCTTAGTCGTCATATCATTGGGGGAAAACACTCAAAGTGGATTGTAGTCCTTCAAGAGTTTGAATTGGAATTTACTTCATCCAAGTCTAAGAAATCCTTGTATTTCACAGAGTTGATGTATGAACTTCCCCGAGCTAATGAGGAACCAATACTTAATGAATCTTTCCTTAATGATTTATTGTTCCTTATTGACTCGTCAGATCCATGGTATGGAGATGTATTGATCTACCTCCAAACTCAATGTTTTCATCCTCATCTTTCCCGTGATGAACATAGATGCATAAGGAATTAGGATATAAAGTACCTTATTGTAGATGAAGCCCTATATCATCGGGGAGTTGATTTGATTCTATTTGTTTCCTTACCCATGAGGAAGTTGAAAGAGTTATCAATGACTTCCATGTGGGGGCATGTGGCGGTCATCTCTATGGGTTGGCCACTACCCAAAAGATATTGCGTGTTATCTATTTATGGCCCTCGATCTTCAAGGATTGCATGAATTGGGTCTAGAAATGTCATTCTTCTCAAATATTCACTCATAATATGCATGTTCATCCTACCCCCCTTCATCCTATTGCGACCATTGACCCCTTTTCTAAGTAGGGAATTTATTTCATGACATGTAAGCCTTACCTTGGCCAATGGTCATGGATACATCATTGTGGTCATTTACTACTTCACTAAATGGGTTGAGGCCATGCCTACATTTTCTAAATATGGCACCACTTACACTCTTTTCATATACAATCATGTAATTGCTAGGTTTTGTGTTCCAAAGACCATAGTGATGAACCATGGGTCCCATTTTCGTAACAATATGATATATGAATTAGCTGTCCGGTTGAGTTTCCAGCATGAGAACTTAACACCCTATTACCCTCAGGACAATGACCAAGTAGAATCCATCAATTGTGTCCTCAAGACAATGATCTAGAGGATGTTAGGAAAACACACGACAAACTAGCACCTTATTCTTTTTTCAGCATTATGGGCTTAACATATCTATGCCAAAACTTCCATTGGATTTACCCCCTTCTAACTTGTTTACACTCTAGAGGTATTATTATTGATTGAATGCGAAATCCCATCATTGAAACTTGTCGTAGAACAGTTACCCAATACCTCAGTCGAGGAGGAGCCTCTCTTGTACTTGGCCCAACTTGATGAACAACATAGTGATGCTACTTTTGCCAATGAAACACACAAGAAGTGCGTCAAAGCTCAATATGAAAAATTTGTATGTCCTTGTGTCTTTTCGGAAGGTGACTTGGTGTTGGTTTATGACTAGGACCATGACACCTTAGGTGCAGGTAAGTTTGAACCCCTGTGGCATGGTCCTTACATTGTAAAACATGTCTTAAAGAGAGGGGCCTATGAGATTGTGGATTGTGATGGGAACCCTCTTTCAGAGCCTTGTAATGGGATCTACCTAAAGAAGTATTATTCTTAGGCCATTTTTCTGCATGATTATTTGTACACAGGTGTTTTTTTGTTTGGTTTTGCAGTGGTGTGTTTTTATTTTTGTGTATATGTTAGTTTTCTTAGTTCGTTGCTTATCATGATTTATGCTTGATTTGAAGGCTTGATTTGAAGATGCCATCTCCCTCCTCAGTCTATGTGGGATATGCTGATGGTGCCAGTTGTAGTACCCAAAATATTGTGTCCATCGCTTGGGTGATATTTTCTCCCACTGACGAGCTTGTGAGTTCAGGAGGTGTCTACCTTGGTCCTGCAACTAATAATATTGCAGAGTATAGTGTCATCATTGAACTATTGTCTAAATCACTTTCCCTTGGCATTCATCATGTAGTTATTAGAGTGGAATCCCAACTTTTGGTCTCACAGTTGAATTGCACATGTAGCATTAGATATCTCATCCTTTTGTGTAAGTACCTGAGGGTGTGTCTTCTTGAGCGTTACTTTGAGAATATTGAATATTTCCATGTTCAATGAAGATCTAATGCACCAGTTGATTCCCTAGATAATTGTGTGTTAGATTGGCATTTGTCTCATTAAATTAAGTAATTAAGCATGCATGTACATAAAACATGGGTTCATATTCACAACATTTAGACAACCATAAGTCCCAGTTGAAACAAAATATATGTGTGTGTGTGTGTGTGTGTGTGTATCCAAAAAATGTGATTACATAATTCAAAAAAGAGGTTCATATACAAAATCGAGGCTCTACCATCCTCCTAATACATAACCATGCCAACCGGATAATCAATGCATCTAATACAAAATGGAGTACCATCAATTACTCAATACTCATGCTGATGGTAGCATAAGGCTGCCAGATCCACCTTTCAGAGAAGTTGGTGAAAGGGGTGGGAAGCACCCTAAGAATGTTGGCCCAGATGCACGGGAATATCCCACTCTAGTGTGGGGGGGATTCCCATGGTCATCCCCTCTAGTTTTTGTTGGATGCAACACAACTCCTCATTGCTACCACCTCCCTCTCTTCCTGATGACTCCTCATCCCTACTACAGTGATGATCTTGGTCCCATCCTTATGGATGCTATGGTCCTACATCTACAAAACATGACATTGTGTCAGTGTGCACCCACCAAAAAAAATTATATATGCCAAAAATACCAATAAAAAATTAGAAAGAAAAAAAAACTCATAAACACATTTACCTGTGGGGCCCCATGCCTATCCTGGGGGCAGTGATAACTCTAGATCTTAGAGAAATTTGATTCCTTCATAAGGGAAATCCTCTATACTCATGATTTTTTTAAGCCACCAACTGGTGACACCAATCTCATAATGATCCTCATGCTATCTCCATGGCAGCCTCGATATGTTGTCCGCCCAAAATATCATCTACGAGTTTGTAGGTGTGGGATCACCCATCACCATCCAAGGCCTCAACTGAGGTATCTGCTCTAGAAATATGGTAACCAAGAGGGATCCATACCCAAACTTCTTATGCTTTCCATTTTTTCATCGAGTTAGGTGGGACTTCATATTATCGAGGACTCCCTCGCACTTGTTGAAGATCGTAGGATATAGGCACACTAGAGCCACTTGCATGTTGATTTGGATGCCAAATGAAGAGTAGTGGACCCTGATGCCTAGGTGATGCAGAAAAGAATGGGTTTATGTGGTAGATCCACAATATCTTGAATGGGGATATGGTTGCTACTCTTATGTGAACCAACATAACAATGTTCCTCAATATAGTCCATCACCGTATGCTCATCTCCACCTGGTGCATACACCACTCGTTATGGTATCCCTCTCTAGAATAGTACATTAAAAAAATAGATGCCATCTATGTCCAACAACAACACCTTCCCCTAGATGATGAAACAATCTTGGTCAAGCTCCATAGGAGCCAAGCAGTGGATAATGGAATAACTTCAAGAAACCACTATATCAGAGAGATGTCAAAGTTACATTTTCTCCCTGGGTTGCATATCCATCAACCTCATGTTTCCTTTCCTTCCATTCAATCAATTTACCTAGTGATTTTCATCCAGTACCATTAGTCCAAATATTCCTTCAAATATAGCATGCTCACCAAAACCCTCCTTCATAGGCACACGGTCGATCGGCCCAAGGAAAAATTCCTTGGCCTCGTTGGATTCCCTAAGTGCATCAAGTGGGGCCCTGCATGACACCCTCATGTTGTCATGTGAGGCCCTGTGTGACAAACCCATGGAATCACGCAAGGCCACCCTAATATTGGCTCGGTCGAATTCTCTGCGGGCTTCTAGGCCACGTGTTTTCTCCCAAACACTTGAAATAATCAAACAAATAAATGTGTAGGGGTTCTCTAGCACTTACCTGGATCAAGATTTATTGTTGGATAGTTGAAGAAATATCCACACTGAGTTCCCAACTTGATCTTGGATGAGGGATTACTCCTCAAGCTCTCCACACTACTCTCTTTCCAAGTGAAGAATGAAATTTTACCAACGTGAGTTTTCCTTTTATATGTTTTTGGGCAATAAAATATTCATTTTTTACTATGAGACCAAGGAAGTGGGTTTTTATTTTGTTTGAGCTCATTTTATTTTAATGTCATTTTTACTTTGATTGAACTTAGAATCTAGTTTACATGTGTTTGACATGATTCTAGGGACGTTTTTACAAAGATGGTGACATCCACTACACTTGAGACATATATTCTTAAACTAGCATATAGGGATGAGGTTTTCCATGCATTTTACACCTTGCATTATTAATCGTCCATACTGCGAGCATTATGCCTTAGGTTCAAACCTAGATAGTTGTGACCTTAAACACTCCTTTTGCATGTAACTGGTTTGGTAGTACCTACCCTTCATGGGTTCCCTAGTTAGCACTTGGATTTCCATTTGGTGCCCATGTTGTGTTTTCCCGTAGGCTCGAGATCCCTCCTTTAGCCCTGCCATGACTTGAAGTTGAGCCTTATTCTCCTCTCTTCGTCTATATTCTGGCCATATTCTATGAGGGTTCCCAAAATATTATTTCTTTCTTAATGGTCGCCTATGCATTTTCTACTCTCACCATGCCTCCCACTGTTGCATTGTTGTTTTCACATATCCTTATTCTAGATATGTAGTAGGTTCCTTGACCATCTGCCTCTTGCATTATTTGGCCTTCGTTTTTCATCCACCTACCCAGGGAGAGAAAAAATGCTAAGAGTGGATCTCACTTGTCAGTACCATTTTCATTCCTCATTACTTAGGTCGGTTCCATGCACATGGAACATAGGAGCATGTTGTTAAGCCACTCATTCTCTCCTGTCGAGTATAATTTTCTCTCTTTTTCAAACTCGTAAAAGGACACGAAAAAGGTACTGAGAATTCTTGCAACATTATTCCATGCTTGTTAAACCATGAAGGAGACAAAAAACAATAAATACAAATTGAAAAAGAGTGGGTTTTTTTCACCATTGGTTTATTCTCAAAATGTCAGTGTCAGTCGAGTCTCCCTTGAACATGGAACGTGTTTGATTCCTCATCATACAGTTGGGTTTTATATTTCCTAGGATTCATCTTGGTAATATGAATCAGAGATATTCCTTCGACTGGTTACTCTTCCAATCATCATGGAGAGTGCTTCGATGTCTCCTGCATTGTTGCACTATATTTTTCCATCAATTGTGTTTTTTTTCCAAGTCACCATTGTTTCATGCTATATGTTCAAGGGAAGTGTAAGCCTAAGTTGGTCATCTACTATTTTGTTGAATTTATGCATCATCCATCCCTATGTCAATTTTACTTAGTGATACTCTCTCTTCAAATCATCTCTCGGTGTATTTTTCATGTCGATTTATGGGGGATACATCAAGGCCCTCCTTTGAGGGATCTCTTCCTATCGACTTCAACAAATTATCTAGGAGAGGAATCTAGAAACCACCAAGTACCTTGGATATTGCATTCATCAGTGGCAAGCCTCCTCGTGATAAAAAATAGGTTTACATCATTGAATCTTGATCGATTGATTCTATGAGTGTTCAACATCATATCCTCTATTCACACTCGCTATATTTTACTAGGTAACTTGGGGTCCATCTTCATCATCAGTGGGTCCCCTCATGTCTATTAATGGTATACATCAATGACTAGTAATCAGACGGTTTATACCATGCTTGACATCAGCTCATCTATTCACATGTTGTAGATCCATACCATCAGGGTTTGGGATGAAGACCTTGGGTTGGGATCATATCCTTCTTTTACAACATCCCCTCCCATGTTCTGATGGATTATATCACTTGTCTATGAGTAATTTGAAGACTTTGGGGGAACTTTCCTCAGTGATTTTTATCTTCCTGATATCTATATGCTATTTCATAGATCCACATTGTATTTGTTGGTGGCTATGATCAAGTTCATGACGTAGATCCACATTGTATTGTCTTATGGCTACAGTCTTACTGATGACATGGATCCATTGTGTATTATTTCTCGGTCATGGTCTAGCATTTCATATCATGGATCCACAGTGTATTATTTGGTTTCCATGCTCATTCAGAGTTTGAATATGTCTACATAGGGGATTTTTCTATATATTCTTTCATCCTTGGTGTTTTATTGCAGGACTCCTTTTCTCTCTCCTTGCATTTCCTCACATGGACATTATTGTAATGTATTTCATCCATCCACTCCTTTCTTGACCTCACACATTAGGGACAATCTGTTATAGCTTTAATTTCCACCCTATAGGCGAGAGACGAAGCCATCAGAATACATATTTTGCCTAAGGTTTGAACCCTTTTAGAGCCCTTTTTGGCATCCTCACGATACACCTAGTAGAAAACAAGTGAGGACTAACTAGTTGCTAGTGGATCAACAAGCAAGGCACTTCTAAACTTCTAGAATCAGGGAGTTATGAGGTGATGGGCAAGGGATGAGTTGGATCTTCATGGAAAAGGCCTAGGAACTCACATTACTTGAGTCTCTAATGGCCTTTACAAGATATAGAATCCTCTCCCAAGCCTCCTCCAAGAGTTATATAAAAAAGGAAAGCCTTGGGAAAGAGTGGGGAGGATTTAATAGTATTGTTATGTTGTCCAACTACAGAGGTATCCATCATCACAGCCATAAGTCAGTGAAGCCAAGCCTAACCAAGGAGTTGTAAGGAGATTTAAGAAACAAAGAAGTTAAAGGAGCTTGCATCATCATTTGAGGTATGCATGTCTTGATGTAATGTTCTTATGATTAATAATAGATCGATGGTTTTCCCTCCATTTTATTTGATTTTTTCATGAATGAATTGGAACTTATTATATCATTGGTTAATAAAGGTAGATCTAAGGCATTAGTTATTATTCTTAACACTAGAGAAAGGGAAAATTTTGGTAGTGTGTGTTACTTGTGTGCAACAAGAAGGTGATAGGAGTTGTAGCTAGAGCAATAGATCTACACTAGCCAGGACACTCAAGGACAGTCCTTAGACAAAAAGGTATGTTGATCTACTCCTTTTTAGTGTAGAGAATTGTTTGCCTTCTAGATCTAGGAGAACCATAGGAAATATAGCCCCTTTTTGTCTAGGATTGTTAGGCTAATCCTAGGGATATATTATTGATTATTCAGTGAGATACCTATGATAAATATTCCCATAACAATACCCACTCAATTAATGGAACCAAGTAAATGAAACTAGCTTTAAGCAAATTTTCTACCTCTACCTTGATGGTAGCATCATTTCTAGGGTTGATAGGTTGTAACATTTTTCGAATAAGTTTCACATTTTCATACATGTAATCTCATGTTTGATAATTCTTGGGTCAATTCCAAGAATTTCCTCATAAGTCCGAGCAAAAAAATCATGGAATTCTTTGAACGGAGCACTATAAGTTTGAATCTCTTCCAAATAAAAATATACCCATATCAATACATTTTCCATGACTTTGATATTGTTGGAGATGTTGATTGGCATGGTTTTAGATATGTTTGACATGTTCCTTTAGCATACACATCAAGTGTCACTAGGGGGTTCACATACCAACCATCAGATCCAGGCTTGGTGATAATGAAAACTCCATTCTCTGTTCTTTTTAATTCAAGAAGAAAGTATGAGAAATGATTCATACCCTCCTAAATCTTCGCTTAGCTAGACATGGCCTCCAGGATGGATTTATCAAAAGGAAAAACCATATATGAGGAATCCATGGTAAGTTTAGAGTCTAAGGCCCACACGATTGAAATGAACTAATCCAATTCATTTGTTGAAGGAGAAATGAGATAAATGGATGTTGAGGCCCTTTGAATGGCCTGATAGGAAATTCTCACTGCGGAAAATGGCATAGACATGCTTGCATGTCTATTTTCCATTGCTAAGATAGAAGGTTCTGGTAAAGTCCATGGATTTTCAAAATATGACATTTTGAAGGAATGTTCTACATTTCTGGATCTCGTAGTGGTTGATGAAACTACATACTTAGGGAAAATTTCTACGTAAGATATGGGCAGTGGGAGATTGAAAGTTCCCATAAGAGAAAGGTATCCCTAAACCCACATTTTCACATGCCTTTGTATATTTATCAATTAAAAACATATTGGGTCCTAGAGATGCAACTAGATTAGGTTTATAGAAATAGAATTGATAAATAGTAATGATATATGTGACCTAAGAGGATATTGTAATCTAAGGGAGAATCAAAAACCTCAACCTCTATGGCCATAGTTTTCCTCCTAGATAAATGGGGATCGAAAGGAATGATTCTATGAGGCCTAAAAGAATGTTCATCAAAGTATTTTAAGATTGTCGGTGATGGGATGTAACACCCCAGGTTTTGAACCCCCATTTTAAATAATGTATTGTTACAATGTTGAGAGGCCAGGGTGCCCAAAAAATTATCAAAGGGCCAGTATGCCCAAGAAATGTAATTTTTTTATCATTATTAATAATAAACACATTGTTGATTACTAGACAAACAAGGACTAGAGTTATAGGGGGATATGATTCCACAAGAGATGGGGCTTGAGGGGATAAATGTTTATTCTTGTGTTAATTACCCTTTTTTCCTAAGGGAGGGGATCGGTTACATGAGCTTCTTAGGGAAGGCTAGGAGGTTCTTGATTCCATACGAAAATACTTAAACCCATCCCTGGTCTATTGTGGGGTTGGTCGTTGGCTAGAACGCTCCTTCACTCCTTCATTCGTACCATTTTTTCCCTCACACCCTTTCATGCACTCACTCACCCATTCATTGATCCATCCTCACCAGCGTCCTTGCTTGGTAAAGGGAAAGTAACTGTTGAATATTAGCCACAAGATAGTTGGTTGTAATGGTCATTGGTGCAATCCAGACATGACTTGGGGCCTACATGTCTGAGATGCATTGGTATGTGCCCTAGTTTTCTCACAACTGTGAGTCATGAGAGTTCCAGCATTAACATTCTGGACCAGTTGTGCTGGAGACCCTCGAAAAATGAGAAGGAATTCCTGAGGGAATGAATGGCAGAGAAGGGTGGAGGTCCATTCTCTTGGGTGGTACAGATTGGGTAGAAGAGAGTTGGGTACCTGGATTGTTGTGGGTGTTGGGAAACCTGTGAGATATTGAGAGCTGACTGGTTTGGGAACCCAAGTACACTCTGGAACTATCCTTGTGGATTCATAGCCTTGGCTCAGGGGTGACACTACTATTGATATTTGGAGCAGTGGTGTCTACGGTTGGGTGGAACGTCTTTGGTCTAGAACCAGTTGGTGTCGCCCTTTTATAAAGATAAGTGCTCTCTGTTGTGATATTATTATCTGTGTATGAATGTATTCCGCTGTGTATTTTAATTATCATCTAACTAAATCTTAGATTATGCATGTTTGTTGGATATTTTTGTGCGTGTCATTAAATCTTGTATCTTATGCATTCTTATTAATGAAAGAAGGTATTGGTAAGAGTAAAAATTCCAAGGGTGGGCTTGATGGTAGCATACCCCGGCCTGTGGGTGGCTAGGGATGTTACAGTTTGGTATCAGAGTGTCTGGTTGAAACACCAGGCTGGTATGGGTCAGGTCTGTTGGTCATAGTCTCATGGTCGAGATCGAACTCTGATAGTGAATTTGAAAAGATCAAGAGGAATGGATTTGAAGAATCTACACAGGAGTTAGATCGTTAGAGATCCGTTGTAAGGGGTTCTAAGGATCGTGACCATCCCCCTTCGAATTCAGGAGCAATCACCACTGTAGGATCAAGAGAGATCCTAGATCATTGGATCAGAGGATAGGTGAACAAGGGTGATCTGATGAAAAGGAAGCAAGGGCTAAGGTCACAACCGTCATATCCCATTGGAGAGTGAAAACAATGGACAAGAGGCATTGCGGGGAACCAAGTTGCACAGGAGATAATTTCTCAAGGCAGTCCCGCAATACAAACCTCAATTTCACCAAGGGATTACATGTCAGCATCAAGAGAATTACGGGGTGAAAAACGCGTTACTCCAAACCATCAATATCTTCCCTCGCAAATTGAAAGGCATGCAGTAATGTGACATGTTAGGGCTCGAGCATAAAAACTCCGTATAGCCGAAGTAGTTTGGGGCCATCCATAATCAAGGAGAGACAAGTGGCACAAGATCCACAACTCCAGAATTTTGTGGATGAGGAGGAGATGAAATAGCCAAAGTAGATCCTAACCGTCGATCACCAAGAGGTACATGTCAGCAGATCAGTAACTCCAGAGAAATATTTTCATGAGGTTTTCAGTTGAGATTTGAAACTCTCGAAGCCCGAAGAGCCAGAGAGCCGAAGTGAATCTCAATCATCTGATCTAGGAGGACATGTGGTAGAAATCTATGCACTTCAGGGCAAAGAAAAGATTGAACGTTGAGATTTACGAAATCCAAAGACTCGAAGAAATCATAGTCGTTGATCTATGGGAGGCATGCGTCATTAGATCGCGAGCTTTGGAAAAAAACATTTCAGAAAAAGTTGAGGTTTGAGTCTTCCAAGGTCTAAAGGCCCGAAGGAATTACAGTTGTTGATCCTTACATCTGTAACCTTTGAAGTCCTGAAGTCTAGGGTTAATATGGGTCATCCGATAAGGGAGACACATGGTAGCAGTTTGGCCGGTTTGGGAAATCATAGTTCAGGAGAATTGGAAGTGTGTTAGTGTGGAAACTCCCGAAGTCCCAAAGACTGAAGAGCCGAAGTAGTGGGGCATGATGATGTCACCTAGAGGTGATGTGGATCTTGGAATTCTCGAAGTGACATGACTTGCGGAAGTCACCTGGGATGACATGGAAACATGGGATGTGTGCCACATGTTAGTAATTTTTGGGCATTTGGATTATTGAAAAGTTAGTTAGAACGTGACATGTGGCACCCACCTGATTGGGCCACGTGTCCACTTCCAATATTTCTCCACGTGGCAATAGATCGTGTAGTCCGAAGACTGGGCACTCCAGTGGGGAAAGATGTGATAGGTTGCGTTAGGTTGAAAACTCTTGAAGGTTGGATTACATATCAACCATTGATTCCAAAAGACATGCGTCGAAGGATCGTTGATTTCGGGTGGAAGCACTCCGAGAGAAAGTGCAGGAGGAAAGTTTTGAAACTTCCAAAGCCCGAAGAGCCAAAGTGATTCATAGTCACTGATCTATGGGAGGACACTCGTCGGTAGATCATGAACTTCGAGTAAAATATTTCCAGGAGGAAGCAAGCGAGGAAAGTTGAGACTCCTAAAGCGTGGAGTCTCGAAGTGGATCTCGATCATTGATCATGAAAGAGGACGAGAACCATTGATCTGGTCCTGGTTGAAATTTCCAAAGTCCCAAAGCTATGGAAAAGCACTTTTTCAGATAAGCACAGGGTCATGGTCGTGGTCATATGCATATTGAGAACTAAGGGAAGGAGGGATAAGGGTCGAATTGGTGGTCTTCGAGACAAAAAAGTGCTAAGGAAGGATTTAACCTCTATTTCTAGTCGTGGTCACTAGGGAAGGTGGTTTGAAGGAAGTGCCTGCATAGGATAAAACTCAGTGTCAGCCAAGGATAACAGGACACTGTTATTTTCAGAGAATGGGGATATGATCTCCATGAACAAATAAAGAAATATACATGTAGCATGGTTTGGCAATTTTGTTTATCGTATGCATAATTATAACAAAATGGTTGCTTGCACATTTTGCAGAATTAAGGGGTTTAAACATATCAAATTAGGATGTGTATTGAGGAAATGGAAGAAGGCAAGGGGGGCTCCAGTCATGATAAGGAGGTTGAAGGCCAGAATACCAGATTTGGTAATGCAGAGATAGAATCCAATGGATACAAGGAAAAAGGAGAACAAGAAACGTTAATAGAAATGATAAGAAGCCTGAATATAGAAGTGCAGAGCTACAAAGTAGACAACGAGAGACTGATGAGAGATCAAATTTAGATAAATGCTTGAGTGTTGCAGAGCTTAAATCATTTTTAGAGACAAATGAAGAAGGGATAAAACTCAAGACAAGAGAAAAAAAGGCAGGTTCCATGAAAGAAGGGATGATCATGGAAGAGCTAGTTATTCCATAAGTGTTAGCAGATCTCATGGACACCCCTCACCTCCTTACTCAAAAAGTAAGTTTTATACATCAAAAGATCTTGTAAGTAGTGCAGAGGTGTCTCATGTCTGACACCAAAGAAGGAAACAAGAGGTAGATAGTTTGCAAGGAGGGTTGAGGAAGCTCAAGCCACCTTCCTTTAAGGGTGAAAGAGAAAGGGAAGATGATGTCGAAGCATGGTTGCTTGGGCTCAAGAGATATTTTTAGTTGCATAACTATTCATCCAACCTGGAAGCTAGTATTTCCACCTATCATTTACACGGGAAAGTTGCAATGTCATGGGACCAAATGAAGCAAGTGGAACATATTAATGAGAGTAGGATCACTTGGAAGCAGTTCAAGAAGTTCTTCTAGAAGGAGTGCCTCTCAGAGCATTTCTATGACAAGAAAATGTAGGAGTTCTTTGAACTCCAATTGGGAATCATGACTATGGTAGAGTATGAGAATAAGTTCTTGGGATTGTTAAAGTATGTCAGGTTCATTGGTGATGAGAAAGTGAAAATACAGATATTTCTAAGTGGACTGCCAGCCTTTTATAAGGAAAATATCAAGTATGATGAACCCAAGACCTTGACGGAGGCCATCAGGAAGGATAAATACTTGTATGAGCAAGGCCAAGGAAGAGAGTCCCTGCAGAAATCTTGGAAGGACAAGAAGAATGCAAAGTTCAATCAGAGGAGGAAAGGATTCAAACCTCCCTTCAATAGGAATGAGCCTAATAGAAATCATCAAGATCAGTATACTAAGGGAGATTCCAAGAAGGAAGATTCCTTGGGAAAAAGGGGAAGAATGTCAATCCAATGTTGGGGATGCAAGGAAGATCACCTGTAGAAGGATTGCCCACACAGAAAGGACAGATTGAAGACTGTGCACAACATCTAAGAGGCTACAATAGTCGAAGATATGGGAAGAATCTATGCAGCCTTAGATGATCGACAAGCAGAGTACCAGTCCAATATGATTGAGGTGGAAGCTAAGATCATAAATCAGTCTGTTTCTATTTTGATTGATTCAGGAGAAATTCATTGCTACATTGATCCTAAGATAGTGGATAGATTTCATTTGGAGAAAAGTAAACTTGGAAAAGCAAGGTTGCTTCAGTTATCCAATGGAACCAAAAGAAGAATCCATGATATGGTCAAAAGTTGTTCCATAAGTCTTAATGGCATGAATACTAGTATGGATCTAAATATCATACCATTGGGGTCTTATGATATTCTGATTGGAATGGATTGGTTGGAAAAGCATCATGTTGTCTTAGATTGTCATAACAAGACATTTACATGTCTTGATGGAAATGGAAAATAGATCACTGTGAAAGGAGTTCCAAGACCCATCTCTATAAGGGAGATTTCAACCTTACAGCTGAAAAGATGTTTTAGGAAAGGATGCCAACTATATGCAGCTCATGTGGAAGATCCAGATAATACAAAGGCGTTAAGCCTTGAATATTTCTCAGTACTACAAGAATTTGAATATGTATTCCAAGAAATACCAGGATTGCCACCAAGGAGGGAGATAGATTTCTCAATTGATTTAGTGTCAGTAGCTACCCCGATGTCAAAAATACGTTATAGAATGAGCACACCAGAGCTAAAAGAATTACAAATGCAGTTAGAGGAATTGTTGAAGAAAGGGTACATACGTCCAAGTGTTTCATCTTGGGGAGCACCAGTACTTTTTTTCAAAAATAAGGATGGAACCTTGAGGCTATGTATTGACTTCCGACAGCTGAACAAGTACACTATAAAGAACAAGTATCCTCTACCTCGAATTGATGACCTCTTTGATCAGCTAAGAGGAGAAAATATATTCTCAAAGATTGACCTAAGGGAAGGATACCATCAGTTAATAATCAAGGAAGAAGACATTCATAAGACAACCTTCAGGACCAGGTATGGGCATTATGAATTTGTAGTGGTTCCATTTGGACTGACCAATGCACCAGTTGTCTTCATGTGCTTAATGAATGTCATATTTAGAAATCATTTGGATAAGTTTGTCATAGTATTCCTGGATGAAATACTTATCTATTCTAAGTCTGAAGAGGAGAATGAACATCACTTAAGACTAGTATTGCAAGTACTGAGAGAACAACAGTCGTATGCCAAGTTGAGTAAGTGTTTTTTTATCAAAAGAAGATCCATTACTTGGGACACATTATTTCAAAGCAAGGCATAGCAATAGACCCAGAGAAGATCGAATCCATTAGAGGATGGCCAACACCCAGAAATGTGTCAGACGTCGGATCTTTTATGGGATTAGCTAGCTACTACAAAAGGTTCATAGTAGGGTTCTCTAAGATTTATCATCCCATCACTTCTTTGCAAAAGAAGGGAACTAAATTTGAATGGACACTCAAGTGTGAAAAGAATTTTAATCTGTTGAATGAATTACTTACTACTACACATGTGTTAAATATTGTTGACCCAAATGAAAGTTTTGTTGCATGTACAGACACATGTAAGGAAGGAATTGTGGCATTCCTCACACAAAATGGTCATGCCATTGGATATGAGTCCAGAAAGCTTAAGGAACATGAGAGGAATTATGTCACCCATGACTTGGAACTTGTTGTCATTGTTCATGCCTTGAGGATGTGGAGGAATTATCTCATGGAGAAGAAATTTGAATTAAGGATAGACCACATTGGCCTAAAGTATATTTTTGAACAGACAACCTTGAATGCCAAGAAAGCAATATGGCTGGAACTTTTAAGTGAATATGACTTCGATATCAAGCATATCAAAGGAAAGGAGAATAAAGTTGTCGATGCACTTAGTAGAAGATTTCATATCATGCATGTTATTGTTGTTAGTATGCATTAGTCAGACTTGAAGAGAAGAATTTTAGATGGTCTTGTTACAAATCAGCATTACTTACAGGTAAAGGAAAACTTACAGAAAGGAGATGTACAACAGAAAATAAAGGAGTATGAGATAAGGGAAGACGGATTACTCATGCATAAAAAAAAAATCTATGCTCCTAGTTCCGGAGAACTAAGGAATTTGCTACTAAAGGAAATGCATGATGTTCCTTATGCTGGACATCCTGATTACCAGAAAACAATTACAGTAGTAAGAAGTCAGTTCTTTAGGCTGGGAATGAAGAAGGATGTTGTTGATTACATCACTCAATGTATGGAATGTCAGAAGGTGAAGGCTAAGCATAGGAACCCAACGGGGTTTCTATAGCCATTGCCAATCCCAGAGAAGAAATGGGAAGTGATAACCATGGATTTCATCATAGGATTACCCAAAATGAATAAGAAACATGATTCAATCATGGTGGTGGTTGAAAAATTAACAAAGGTTGCTCATTCTGTGCCTATGAAGACAATGCATACAACAACTAATATTGCATAAATGTTCGTGAAGGAAATTGCTAGGTTGCATGGGATACCTAGGAAAATCGTCTCGGACAGAGATACAATGTTTACCTCTAATTTTTGGAGGGGATTGTTTAAAGGATTTGGCACAAATCTAAACTTTATCACCGTGCATCATCCCCAGAAAAATGGGAAAACAGAGAGATTTAATTGAATAATTGAAGATATGTTGAGAATGTATGTGATGGATAAGCCATCTAAGTGGGAAGATTACTTACACTTGGTTGAGTTTGCATATAATAATGGGTATCAAGATTCATTGAGAATGAGCCCATTTGAAGCCTTGTATGATAGGAAATGCGATACTCCAGTAAGTTGGGACAACCCAACAGATAGAGTGGTACTTGGGACGGAGTTGCTTAAGGACATGGAAGACCAAGTGGTCAAGATCAAGAAAATTTAAAGGCATCTCAGGATAGAAATAAAGTTTATGCAGACAAGAACACGACAACTAGAGAATTTAAAGTAGGGGAGCATGTACTTTTGAAAGTGAAGCCCAAGAAAAGCTCTTTGAAATTGGGTAGTTGTACAAAGATGGCATCCATATTCTGTGGTCCATTTGAAATATTAGATAGAATAGGGCTAATTGCATACATGCTTGCATTTCCTGCTTCCATGAATGTGCATAATGTATTTCATGTCTCTTTACTAAAGAAATATGTACATGATCCTAACCATGTTATTGATTGGCATCTGATTCAGGTAGAGACAGAAGGAGATTTTCAAGTTCAGCCAATGCGAGTATTGGACAGAAAAGTCAAAATGCTCCAGAATCAAGTTATAGAGCTGGTAAAAGTTCAGTGGACTTGCTATGGTCCTGAAGATGCTACCTAGGAGCATGAATATTCCATGCTGGCAGAGTACCTGCATCTTTTTGAATAAATTTGATATTTTGATCTCTATTTTGTATATGCACTGAGAACAGTGCCAAGATAAGGGGGAGGGGATGTAACACCCCAGGTTTTGAACCCCCATTTTAAATAATGTATTGTTACAATGTTGAGAGGCCAGGGTTCCCAAACAATTATTAAAGGGCCAGTATGCCCAAGAAATGTAATGTTTTGATCATTGTTAATAATAAACACATCGTTGGCTGCTAGACGGAAAAAGACTAGAGTTATAGGGGGCTATGATTCCACAAGAGAGGGGGCTTGAGGGGATAAATGTTTATTCCTATGTTAATTACCCTTTTTTCCTAAGGGAGGGGATCGGTTATGTGAGCTTCTTGGGAAAGGCAAGGAGGTTCTTGATTCCCCACAAAAATACTTAAACCCATCCCTTGTATGATTGTGGGGTTGGTCGTTGGCTCACCCGCTCCTTCACTCTTGCATTTGTACCATTCTTTCCCTCACGCCCTTTCATGCACTCACTCACAAATTCATTGATCCATTCTCACATGCGTCTTGTCTTGGTAAAGGGAAAGGAACTGTTGAAGATTAGCCATGGGATAGTTGGTTGTAATGGTCGCTGGTGAAATCCAACCATGAATTGGGGCCTGCATGTCTGAGATGTGTTGGCATGTGCCCTGTTTTTCTCACAACTATGATTCCTGAGATTTCTAGCATTGAGATTCTAGACCAGTTGTGCTGGAGGCCCTAGAAAAAGGAGAAGGACTGCCTGAGGGACTGTGTGGTAGAGAAGGGTGGAGGTCCATTCTCTTGGGTGGTACAAGCTAGGTAGAAGAGAGATGGGTACCTGGATTGTTGTGGGTGCTAGGAAACATGTGAGAGCTTGAGATATGATTGGTTTGGGAACTGAAGTACACTCTAGAACCATCCTTGTGGATTCATATCCCTGGCTCGAGGGTGACATTGTTGTTGAGATTTGGAGCAATGGTGTCTACAGTTGGGTGGAACGTCCTTGGTTTGCATCTAGTTGGTGTCACCTTTTTATAAACATAAGTTCTCTCTATTGTGATATTATTATCTGTGTATAAATGTATTCTACTGTGTATTTTAATTATCATTTAACTAAATCTTAGATTATGCATGCTTGTTGGATATTGTTGTGCATGTCGTTAAATATTGTATCTTATGCATTATTATTAATGAAATAAGGTGTGGGTAAGAGTACTAATCCCAAGGGTGGGCTTGATGGTAGCATACATCAGCCTATGGGTGGCTGGGGATGTTACATGGGACAATCATAGGGGAGTTGAGGGTTTGCCAACATGAAAACAACCTGATGCATGTAGAAGTTCCCTCATCCACCAATGTCCTGAAAAATATGTGTTCCCTATGAAAAAACTTGTATCTAGAAAGTGGAATAATGAGGAAGTTAAGGCTTTAGGTTGTTAGGGTAAAATGCTATTACCTAAGAGTTGTTGGAATCAAAGGCAGACATTTTTTATAGCAATTCCTTGCACTAGAAAGGGAAGCACTGGAGGACCTCCAAGGTAGACATGGCACAAGGAGCTTGGGCTAAATATTCAACTATGTTGTAGTTTTGAGAAGTCCTAGCATTAGAATTATGCACTGACCATTTTAAAATTCATTTGGAAGGTGAAACATTGTATCAATTGTCAATTTCTCAATGTGTAGAGGGATTTAAATTTCAAACATAGATGCTTATTTTCCTTTAGCACCATTTTTGGGAGCATCATAATTATGACTCAAGTATAGACGTTAGCATCACATTTACACATGAAAACATTAGGCAAGTTTCCCCCTTGCAAAGGGGCACCGTGGCTTCCCCCTTGCGGAGGTGTAGGGATATTGGGAGATCCAACAACCATTTGTTGGAATTAAGGATGAAAAGGATTGGTCAAATTAGTGGGTTATTAGTGAGAATCCATCTATTATAACAAACATTGAGCCTCCTCCAATTTGGGGCATTGATAAGTGAGGTAGTCTTCCTTTCAAATATTACAAGGAAACTTGACCTTCTTATTTTCTTTTTTTCCGCTACCAACATTGTTACTATCTGCATTATATCCTCCACCCCCCTTCTTATTCTTGTTCTTCTTATTTCCTCCAAGTTGTTGGTTACCCTTAGGTTTAGATGTTTGGATATGATGGACATCGAAGGATTGAAGAGGGGAAAAGGTATAAGTAGTACCTTGTAGATTTACAGGAAGATATAAAGAAAACTATCTCATCTAGCTCATCACCTGACTTTTCATGGAATTATCCATGGAACCAATCATACCATTGGCATGTGGTATAGGGCCTAGGATTTTGTTTTATGATAAAGGTGTCCAACCTCGATGCATTAAGTAGAATCTCGTAGAGAACCTTGGATTGTGAATACACCAAATCTAGCTAATGGGATCTAAAGATGGCCTCTTCCTAGGTTGTGACTCTTGAAAAAGAGACATCCTTTGATATATACAGCATCAAGGAATTCAATAACCATTCTAATAAAAATTATTGAGGAATATGAGATTTGATCATCTGGTGCCTTCTCCTCCACTCTTTGATTTGGTCGAATATATGTGTGGCATTTTCTTATTGAAATGTAGATAAAATATCATTCTCTACCTTGTGTCGAATAGGCAATTGAAAATGGATTAGGAATGGCATAGCTAAGGCATCAATGGTTCTAAAAGAATATCATGTGAGCTCGATATACCACTTCCCCACTACCCTAGTTAGAGTACGTTGGAAGATTATAAGTCTAATGAAATCATCCATCAAAGATTTTGATTAACACAAAAGGTAGAAATTCATTACATGATTCCCCAGATCCACTCCATCATTTCCTTCAAACTTGGGAATGACTTAGGGAAGTTTGGTGGGAATTGAAGTCCATTTTGGATCATGTAACATTGGGTCATTCATGATATTTTTCAAATACGATAGATTCAATGTTTCTAAAAATGGAAGAAATATTTGGGTAACCAAGTTCCAACTTGTGGGGGTTTTCCCCATCATTTGATTGGTACTCATAAAATAGTTTCCTGGCACAACCAATGTCAGGCACTAAATAAGAATTTTATTTATATCCAATATTTTGAGTGGAGTTAGGAGAAACCTATATAAGAGGAAATATTATGTACATTGTATTTCTACCACCATATGATGTAGCGGGTTGGATTTCCATATCACTATTGTGAGTGAACATGGGAGGAATGATTCATCAACTTGATTCTCCCAATATGGGTGGGATAATGCTCAATATAGGGGTAGTTTTGATGGGAGGAATGAATCATATACCATATAAACCCAATGTGGGGATATGATTGCCCCCTAATCCGAAGGTATTTGCAATGTTGTCCATCGTGGGCCACTGAAGAAAAGAATTTGAAATGTGACTCATATTTTCAAAAGTATGAGCATTCAAAGGAAAAGGAATAAGAGGATTAGTGAGGGGAAGGTTAAAGTTCAATGGATTTGGACCAGTGATATCCTCAACCTTGATGGGACCAATATTGTCTTGTGGAGGAGGATATGGAATCATCCTAGGAATTGGCACACAACCATCCAAATCACTTAAAATTCCCAATACTAGCTAACAAAGGAAAAAGAGATAGTTATGGTAACCTCCCAAAACAATCAACCAAGGTGAAAGTACCCTCATGGATATGGGCACCCTCTAGGGGATATGAAACTATGATTATACATATTCCTTAGGTATCGTGAGAACTTACCACTCACAATCACCCATGAGATGTCCTAGGAAGGCCATTAGAGTTACCAATTCACAATTGGAAACCAGGTCGAATAGTTGTGGGTCAGGATAACATGTATGGGTAGGGAAACAAATAACAAAGCTTCTGAGAAGTAATGTAAGCCATAGGAATTGAAACTTACAAAATCTCTTGTACACATAGTAATCCAACAAACACCAAAAACAAATGAAGAGGGGATACAACCTCCACTTGCTCCTAGTGTGAACTCATGATTGAAACCTATGTAAGCGGTTCCTTCCCGGCAAGAACTTCTAGTTACTATTGGATTTTCAATCACTAATCAATTCTAGTTTGAATTTATGGCCCTGAAGAATTTACTCTCCAATCATTATTCAAGGCCCTACTTGCTAGACTATTATTGGTTTTCTATAAAGAAAAGTCTAGTTGATTTTAAATTAGGCGTTCGTTTTAAAAGGTAGCTTATTACTTAGGGATACAATGGTTCAATTTGTGGTTTTTTTCATAATCTTGTAGAAATAAACTTCTAATGACAATTCACACTTATCCTTCAATGTATTCATTTTTCGATGTAAAGAATGAACAACTTTTTGAATGAAATCACGATGTAAGATGCAAACACTAAATGAAACTTTTCTTTTTTGAGCCTTATGAAAATGAGATCCTACTTGATAATCAAACCAAAAATAAAATTCAATTGAATAAATACTACTCTCAAACAAACAAACAACAGAGAAAGAGAAACACAACAAAAATTATTTTTGTTCTTTTCTTTTGAGAATGAATGCTAAATGCAATTGCAAACACTTTTCAACTAGAAATCCTACTGCAAGTAGACTCTGAGAACCAAAACAGTAAAGGTACTACAACAAAACAAGGAAAAAAGGGGAAAAGGGGGAAAATTTGAGACTCAAGACTCGCACACTCTCTCTATGAGAACAACCTACGTGTACCCATGCCTTTGTTGACGGAAACAAGTGTACACAGTTTGTCTCTAAGAGAAATTTGTGTGTGTGTGTTAATTATGGGAAAATTATTCTAGAACACCCTCAATGAACCCTTGGAAACTAATCTACCAGACTGACAATAGACAAAAAAGACTGAAAACTCAAAAGAGAACCCTAAACTAAGGCTAAAAGAAACAAATGAAACGCAATCAAGATCTATTCAAGGATTTATACGTAGTATGTTCACTAGTTATGTTCTAGATAAAACATGTCCTATGGCTAGGGTGGACCATTAACAAAGTAGGATTCAAAGAACAATACAATTATTTTTCTGAAGTAGCCTACAATGATTTCTATGTAACTACCAATTAGTTATGAGTAAACTCACCTAATTTTGATAGTCGGATGGAGATCAGTCTTGCAGGTTGTCATTGCTTGAATCATCCTCTCTCATATCAAATTCCATGGACCTTAACTAACTCTATCCAATGAGTCAAAACCACATCCAAATACTAAAAGGAGATAAAATTATAAAAATTGACATAGAATTTGGGGGAGAGAAAGAAATAAGATATTTATTTTATTAAAGTAAACAAAAATACATAAAACATATACTTCACCTTGTTTCCAACACTATCCATAACCATTGTCTTGATTCCTCCATCCTCGGGCCTCTCAATACTACTTCAAAATACAATGATCTTCTTTGTGCGAGTGTGAGGAAAACCAATATGTTGTGTGTCCCATAACAGAAAGGGAGAGAAAACTCAGCAAATATGGGTTTCTTAGGAGATGATGGTCATAAAAACCACAGAGATATGACTAAATTTGATTGCTTTGGGAAATAGGATAACCATGTCACAACATTGATCTCTCTTTGTGTTAGATTTTATTTCCATTAGGCCTCATTTTATAACATTTCAAGATGATTAAGACTATTTTCCATGGGTTTTAGGGAGTTACAAAAGCACCTTTTCTATAAAACCCACTCAAGAGCTTGTAATTTTCTTGAATTTTTATAATTTTAGCCATTTTTTAAGGTATGCATGCCTTTGCTAAAGGAAAAGGGCATGTACACGCTCTTACTATGAGAAGAAAGTGAATGTGAATTGATTAGGAGGATTTTTGGGTAGATTTCAAAGTGGTACCAAGCTACAATGAGTTGGTATAAAGGGGATAATGGAAAAATAAAGGCAGCTAAGCCATGAGGGTGGAAAAAATATGTTATAACAACCATGTTAAGGAATAGAATAAGCAAGACAAGGAAAGAACTAGTGGAAAAGGCTTTAAGTTATTATCAACACTTGTATTCATGCCATGATATCAATTTATAGTACATGAATTTGACCACCTATAGATATAGATCTCATTGACAACTCATTAGTGGATAATGAAAACACCTCATCAATAGATAAGGATGACAACTCATAAGTAGGTAGCCTCAGACTTTGAGATTGTTTAGGGACTCACAAGCTAACATGAACTTTTGAAGTGCCCTTCTTGATAGTACTCTCTAAATTAAAAATGATACATGGGAAATTTATAAGGGGTCAATTCATCTAAAACATATACATTTGAATGACCCAAAGGGGGGCATAAATGGAGTTAAATGACCCCAATGGGGGAATATATGGGGTTAAATGTAAAACATATACATTGGTATGACCCAAAGGGGGGAATAAATGGAGTTAAATGTATATGATATGACCCCAAGGGGGGCATATATGGGGTTAAATGTACATGTAATGGTATGTACATTTAACCCCATATATGCCCCCCTTAGGGTCATATCATATACATTTAACCTAATATATTACCCCCTTGGGTAATATTGATGATGATCTAAATTTTTGACACAATCGCATGTGATTGAAACTAACATAGATCCATCTTAAATCTAAATATATCATGCACTGACAAGGATCAAATCCCTTGAGGTGAAAACCTTTCCTCAATTAGGTTTTCACCTTGAGGAATTCGAGCCCTCTTGGCACATGGTAGATCCACGTTTAAGATGGAGTTACGCTAGTTAGTTATCACAATGAAAACATGGTGATGGAAATCTTCATTACATAGTTAATAAATATGTTTATAAAAGATGAGAATATAAATACAATTACCTCATCTTCTTATGTGAAATGACAAGTTTTTGACATTATATTTGGTCATTTTCAAAGTAACCAAGCCTCATAAGTTGGTATGACTCCAAGGGGGCATATATGGGATTAAATATATATGTTAGGATATTTAAACACTTACGATTTAGTTAATATCAAATTGGTATGATGTATCATTAGGTTAAAGTGTGTTTCTTTACTATGCATTAGTATGCATTTGTAATCCGACGGTCACAATATGTTCCCGACATAGAGTGATCTGAAGGCTCATATTCTCCTCAATCTTAATGGATACATTGATCTGTGGTGTAACACCTGATTGGTCCATGATCTTTATTTAAAGAGCATGGAGGTTCATTTTTCAATGATCAATTGTGAGAAAATCTCTTGTAAACTATTTTTCTTTTGCATTAATAAATGGCCTCAAGTGGCCACATTGGTTGGGGTCGTGGATGTTTCCCCACGAGGGTTTTACCACTTAAAAACATTATTGTGTTGATCTTTTATCTAGTTATGTGATTGATTACTAAAGGCATTCGTCCTATGGTGGAATACCCTATGTTGTCGAACATGGTATCAAAGTGCATTTGAAGAATCTCTCCCATTGTAGATAGAGATCTTGAAGTCGTGTTGTCACATCTATGGTATCTTCTATTTGTGTACATTTTTGGGGTGAGAGGACTATTCCATTATATCTATAGTGTTCATTTTAGTTAGAAATGATTTTCATTTCACTGAAAAAGTTTTTTTTTCCTAAGATACGTCCATTTCAATCATATCTGGATGTATAGATCCTGAATACGCCCTTTTTTTTTCAAATTACAAAGATAATATTTCGGTTTTTTATTTTTGTTTCTAGGTTACTACTCTTTCTAGTATGTGTATTCTCTTTTCCCTATTCTCTATGCAAACTTAGAAAATCAGAAATAGAGCAGAAAGTGTTTTCTTGTCTGTGTATGCTCTTTGTCGTGCACTCTGTGTGATCTCGGCAAATCAGAAATAGAAGAAAAACTTGCATTTTTTGGGTAAGCTAGCCAAAATCTAACCCTTGTTGTTATCAAGAAGTGAATTTTTTTGTGTGATGAATGCATGAAAATAAGTTTTTTTTAGCATGCACTTCAAGGTATCCTTCCACAACAACAACAATAACAACACCTTTTTTCCTCCTTCTTAAGATTATATTGTGTTTTTCACTAGTTCACTTGGTTGAAAGTTATTTTGTTTAGTAAGAGGTCTTGTGTTCAAGTCTCTTTTTTGTTACTTTTTGAAAAATTTCATGAATTCATTGTAAAACGCATTTCACTTAATTTATAAAAGTGAATCACTATAAAGTAGCGTTAATATTCATTTTTAGTTACTTTTTGCATACAACTTTAATTTAGAAAGTAACTTCATTGTAAAAGTGATTCCCAGTTTTTCTATAAAAGTGGGTCACTTCATAAGTAATTTACATGTAAAAGTAAGCTTACAAGAATAGTTAAATAAGGAGGAGCATTACCATGTGGACCAACTTCTACTTGCCACGTGGTGTTTTGGTTACCATTTATGCATTTTTCAAAAGGGCATAACTTTCACATCTGAAATTCATTTTCAATGTCATTTTTTTTAAAACGACCTATTTTTTCAAGTACTTTCAATTCAAGCCATCAGTTTCAAATTTTAAATCCATATTCCATTCATATTTCAATATGTATTTTCCTAGTTATCTTTTTCTTACGAGTACCAACTACTTCTCATGAAAATCCCATATGGAGGATGTATTAAGAACTAAAGGATTGTACCATATTACCTTGGGAAAAGAAAAAGAACCCACTAATAATGAAAAGAAAGCTAAATGGTATAGTAAGAATGACGAAGAATGTGGAATAATCAGAATTTCCATGTCCCTTGATTTAAGGTTTTTCCTTCAAGGAATTGATTCCCCCTGATGAAGCTTTGGAAAAGATTCAAGCTATGTTTGGTAAACATGATATTATTCGAGCCCACCAGTTAGAAAATCAATTAATGACTTTAAGTCTCAATTATTATCCTTGCATTGAAGATTATTTATCTAACTTGAAACACTTATACTTTTATGTATAGAATACAAACTAGATCTAAAGGAAGATTGATGCATATATGTTATTATTGCTAATCTTGGTAGTGCATATTATGTCTTTGTGTCTACGTTTTATGCCACCATAGAAGCTATAGGAAGTTCTTATAAATAACCCTCTCTTGAGTCTTTTTGTGATGATCTTATTCAAGAGAAATATAAGCTTGTGCAACTTGGATTGATCAGCACTGCAGGTACATCCAACAAATCCTTAGTGTCCCAGCAAAATGATAAATCCAAGAATCCCAAGAAATAGCATCCTCTCCACAACACCAAGAAAAGCACCCAAACCCTCTTATCTAGCTTATACTCCTAATGGTGACAAAGGAACAAAATCCAAAAGTAAGAACACTAACAAACATTGCAACTTTTATGGAAAATATTGTTGTACAGGATAAGTCAACTGAGAGGGGGGGCTGAATCAGTTGTATAAATTTTCTTTCATTTTATAAGAAGATTAATTATTAATAAATAAATCATGCCTTTAACATTTAACTTGCAGTAATACATTTAACCAATAAATATACAATCACATAAATGAAACAGTGACATAGTGATTTTTCATGAGGAAACCCAAAAGGGAAAAACCTCTTCTTTTTATGAATGAAAGGCAAGCTCCAACTCCTCTTTACATTCTTATTTTATCTGAGCTACAACCCAGATGAGGCTGCTACCTCTATTTCTTCAGCACCTACTGAATGGAAGCTACAACTCCCAGATGTACAAGCACCAACTTGTACAGAAAACTTTTACAGTCTCCCCTTGCTCCTCCATACCACCCTAAAATCATTCTCTGTGACAAAGAACCTGCAAACCAACTCTTTATCTTCTCTGTCAAACAATAAGCATTCAAATCCTCTCTGCACAATTCATTCTTGACCAAACCACTTAGATTTTCAATCTGTGTATGTGTCTTCCCTTCTCTGTCTTTTCTCTTCCTCAAATTTTACAGAGCCATATATTTCCCATAATCCTCTCTCTTATTTACTTTTCTTGCAACAATCTCTTTATATATCTTCTTGTATCATCAGCATGTACAATCGAACCTTCAGGCTTCAAAGATTCAGTTACAATAACTGAATAACTTCCTTACAGTGATTATTATTGGTCAAGGCATCAAGACGAACAATATCCACATGATCAGTTTAAACATTTAACCAGCACCGTTCGATGAACATACATCTATTTTAATTCTTCAGCACAGAATAACCCTTGAGTGCTTTGGTAAGCCACATATGCTAACCCATATGTCCATTGGCCATGACCACAGGTTAATTGAAATGCATTTCTCATTTCGCATTTCAACAATTCGGCAATCCTGTGTCGAAGAGTCTTGACATTTCAAGTTACGAAACCCCGAAATAGGGCTTAGCTTCATGTTAGATCCTCTCTCACACATGAACATCGGTGGTAACCACTGCCTACACCAAAAATATATTTCGACGTTTCGCATTTCAGCGTTTCGGCACTTCTGTGATGAAGTGTTTTGATACTCCAAGTCCTGATCCCCAGTATTTCAGCGTTTTTCATTTCGTTGTTTCGTCATTTCTCATTTCGGCGTTTCAACATTTCTTGTGATGAATTGTTTCAACATTCCAAGTCACAAACCCTAAAATATTCACTAAAAAGGTTTTTCGGCGTTTTCGTATTTCGACATTTTGACATATCGGCATTTCACATTTCGCGATTTCGACATTTCGGTATCCCTATGGTGAAGTTTCTTGATGCTCCATGTCGCGATCCCTCAAACTCTGAAATGGAGCTTGGTTGCACTAGCTCCTTCCTCGAGCCTTCTTCGATGTGACCATAGGTTATGACCAGGTGCTTATCCATAAAGTGCTTTCGCGATTTCTCATTTCGGTATTTCGCATTTCGGAACTTCGGGACTCCTGTGATGAAGAGTCACGACACTTGACTCCTCCAACTCCCAGTATCCGAAACTCCAAAATGGAGTCGGATCAATGGTCCACGATCTCCCTCTGATCAATGACTCAGATTAATTCATGGTTTCGGTATTTTGGCATTCGGGACTTCGTGATGTTGAAGTTTTTGCTTACCATGCAAAAATCCC
The DNA here is from genome assembly GCA_009831015.1 of Picea engelmannii. Lineage (NCBI taxonomy): Eukaryota > Viridiplantae > Streptophyta > Pinopsida > Pinales > Pinaceae > Picea > Picea engelmannii. Next base: position 1,047,247 of record ML780582.1, read on the forward strand.
GAAATAGAAACTCTCGGGTTCTTCGCAGTTTCGTGTTTTGGTATGTCGAGAGGCATGCTGATTTTTGAATTTCGAACCACCGTGTCTGTGAAAACTGATCTTGTGAAAACTGATCCATGCCTATCCCTTTAGCATTTTTAAAGTTTGACATTAATGACAAAAACAAGTTCTGTGCAAACTGTGCAAACCACAATTCCTGTCAACAAACTCCCCCTTTGGCATTGATGGAAAACTTTAAATCTCTTCTCCCCCTTTTGACATCTATGACAAAGAAAACACGCTCCTCAGATATTCAACTAATAAAAATTCCCTCTAAATGGATGTAACATCCCGCTCTGGCGCACTGAGAAAACTTATTATTTGAGGACACTTGCTCGCAAGTGATCTGGACTTTTTTTATGTTAAAACATTTATACATGATTATGATGCATTATGATAGACGACATGAGGTTTTACTAATTGATGTAGACAGGTGCTATTGACTCAGTTTTATTGAGTGTGCAGGGTTTTGGACCTTGATGATGCAGAGGCATCGGTGGAACCCCCTTGGACTCCAGATTGAGTCAGGGAGTGTGCTTATGGGTTGATTTATTTACTGTGATATTTCATTTGATTTGATGATATGATGCTGACAGTTCTGACATGATTGTTGATGATGCAGGCTAACGATAGCTTGCCAACCAGACTCACATATGGAGTAAAGGGGCCACACACGATTTCCAGAAAGGTTGAGGGAGAGGGGTGGACAGCAGCCCTGCCACTGCCTACTAGCACTCCCGCTATGGCTCGAATTTTAGGTTAATGATTACCTAGTTCGAGAGGATCCATGATGCCGTGATGGTAGACTACGACAGTCGCTCACGGTGATTCTAAGGGGCGAGCAATAAGGCAGGGGCCTTATTCCTTAGAGCCCTTAGTCTCCCACAAGTTCACCTGGCGGAGTGTTGACTCCAGGGGTTATAGATGTCTACCAATCAGTCCAGTTGGCGAGTGGCACCCTTGGAGCACGTGGTGCATCCTGAAGGTCACATCACACAAAAGAAACACCAGAAGAGAGTGGAATCCTTGGAGCACATGGTGCATCCTGAAGGGCACGTCACACAAAGGAAATGAACGAAGCGAGTGGCACCCTTGGAGCACGTGGCGCGTCCTGAAGGGCACATCGCATTGATGTGGATGAAGGAAACAAACCTAAATATCCCTAAGACAATAACGCCTTAAGAAATTATTAAACAACTTCCCTAACCCAGTGTCGCCCAGTTCAGAATCTAAGTACTAAGTCTAAAAAGTTTAGGGTAAAATTTTAGTCTAACCTTAAGAACAGACCCTGGAATAAAAGTAACAAATTAAACAAAAACCCACCTAAGTATTAGTTGGGTCTTCAGAAAATTCTTGGGGCGATGGAAAGGGTAAGATTTAAAGTAAATCTAATAGTTGTAAAATTTTACAAAGAAGAAATTAATTCCTAACTTGTGGAAGAATGACATCGCCCAGGTAATATAACATAAAGAAAATTTCAAAAAAAACTAAGACCATATTTATTATTCATTACTTCCTCTTTATATGCATATGTGAGAATGACATCACCTATGTAGTATAACATAAAGAAATTTCCAAAAAAAAAAAACTAAGACCATTATCCTCTCATTATCCCTGTCTACATTATTAAACTATCATCCATCGCCTTAATCTCCCAGTATCTTTTTCCCATATACATGTCCATTTCACATTATTAAATCACCATCCATCACCTTAATTTCTCCTTATTCCTCTTTTATGTTATACATCTACATTTCCCATATACATGTTTGTCATCACTTTAATCTCTCAT
>ML780582.1:1049127-1060928 GCA_009831015.1 Picea engelmannii
AAATAAATTTGGAGGGAAGTGGGGGATGAATGACACTTGTACAATGGAGAAATTTAAATGTTTTCATTAAAACCTAATTTAAAAAGGGGATTTAGAAAAAGTTTGGGGGGGAAAACTCTATAAATGAAAGGGAAGAGAAGGAAGAAGGGGAGGAGCTATTAGGTATTGTTATGCTACCGAAATGGGAAACTGGACTGATTCCTTGTGAGGAGTTGGGAATTTCTCAGCTTGGAATAGAGTGGTAGCTCATCCATGGAGGCGAGCTGGGAAGCTAGGTATACCATTTGGACTGTGTGTGGCCCCTTTGCAACTCGGGGGGCTAAGGGGGAAGTAGAGTACCCCTAGCGTTTGGCTGGGAGGTACCGGTGTACTCTCTACAGTCGGCGAGCAGGAGCGGCATGGAGCAGGAGAGGCAGGGAGCGCGGACGTCTATGCAGCGGGCTATAAGGCAGCGATATGGTTTTTTGTAAATTGGTAGAATAGGATGCATTATGATCTAATATGGTATCAGAATATGGGTTGTGAATGGATTTAATGGTTGTTTTACTTCTGTTCCTTGGTGGATAAAATTGGCTATAGTCTTAAAATATTTCTTAATCGTTGTTGTTGCTAGTCTGTTGGGATAAAAGAGATATTAGGACTGTGTTTTTAAGTGTCACTGTGGGCTTTTTCTATTACCATGAGCGGTTGTATATCCCGGATAATGTTTAGTCCCTTTAAAAAAAAAAAAAATTGGACGAGCAGGGTTACCGTCCTTAGCAAATGTTGTTATGGTTGTGATGAAAGTTCTTTGCACAGAGTTTCTGGACTATGTTCTTTATTGTGAAAATAATACATTGGACAACGATTTTTGTTGCTTAATGCATTCAAATATTCAGAGATTGAGTGATTTTGTGACCCTCCTTGTATGATTCTATGATTCTATGATTTTGTGACCCTCCTACCGTGTTTTCCCTTTTATAATTGTTTGCGTTTTCTTTTTCTGGGGGGTTGCATTCTGTGTGTGCCGTGGAGGAAACCCACGCATTTCCATCCCCATCTCAGCGTATTTAAGGTTATAAATTCTCGGCGTTCCCGTAGTCTATCCCTGTGTTTTTGGGTTACTAATTTCTCGGAGTTCTTTGTTAAAATCCTCTACTTGGGTGGGGAATACCCCCACAGATTTCGACCACGCGATCTCAGCGTATGGTGAAAGAAATTCCCTACTAGTCGACTGTGGATCTTATCCCTTTGCGAGTCATGCTGGTGTCGTGGTTGTCTTAGTATTACTTGGGAGATTTTCCTTGGGAAGGGTCATATGGCCATCTCCTTCTCCCTGGTCGTGCCTCTTGGCAGAAATGTATTTTTTTTAACGCGCAAGCCTTCGTTGAATACCCCGCAAGTGCTTGTTGTAATGGTTGGGTAATCGTATTGGGAATGAGCCTGGGATGTTGTTGCTCCTCTTCTTTTTCTCTCGGCAGTCGTTCCTGGTACATTTTGCGCTCTGCATGCTGGCTCACCCCACTTCCGTCGGCGGACTATGTAAACGTGGTCATCGTCCTTACCCCTGCCAGTTTGATTTCCCTAGACTCCGACTGTGCTACCCCAGAAATCGTGATGTCCTGGTTGTTCTGTCGACGTGAATTGCTCCAACGTATCCCAGTTGCGTTGCCACAAAAGGGGCACGTTTCTCCTTAACCATGGAATTCCCCGCGTTCACTTTTCTATTTTATTTTAAAAACAAATTTCAGAACCCCCAATGAGACTGCAGACAACTAATCTTTGCGTCTTGTGGAATCTGTGGAACCAATTCATTAATGTTGTCACTCCTGGGGTTGGCGACATATTGATGGTCCAATTTGGGAACCCATTTTGCTACTGAATGTCTTGCTCGATTACTGTGTGGGTTAGGTAGACGATGTCATAGCTGTAGCGTTGTTTTTGAGTTTTTGATTCCAGCGTGCAAATGGGCAGAATGTTTATGGGACCGTCGTTAGCCTTGTTAAATTAAAGTTAATTTTGACAGCATGCGCCCTGCAGGATTTTAGCCTCAAAACTCCGACCTCCCTTACACCGCATGTCTCGCTAATTCGGGACAAGATCTGCACACCTGGGCATCTTCCCTCTGTCGAAATATTGCTTACGTTGTATAATTTATTTGGGCCATAACTTTCTTATTAATCTGCCTTTAAACAGTTGTTCCACGCTATCGCCGAATAGCGCTTTTTCCCATACAAATAAGGATTTCGTCTCAGTTGTTTTATCTCTTTTTATAGTGATATTGAAATTTGTTACAATTTCCGACAGTTTTTATACTGATATTGAAATTTATTACAATTTCCGAATGTTTGCATAAATGTATCCATACTACCCATATGCTTATTCCTACACAGAATATCGCATATATGTTTATACACAGAATTGTCTTATAGCTAAAGCGTTTCCTATATTTCATTTTGTGAAAATGATATAACTTGCTAAATTGGAAAACAATCTATAATGTCGGACTTAAACAAGGTCTGCAAACATAATTCACAACATGTTCTTTTATTCAAGATAAAATGATGAGTCACCTTAAGGTATTTATGTATCCTAACATTGAGGAATTGCATTGATATGCAATTTATTTTCTCAATTTTTATTGTTGTAGATTCTTCTTATTTACTAGGATTTTCTTAGGATCTTTTATTATGTATTCACAACAATAATAACAAAACATTGATTGACTCTCATTCCTATAGAATATGAAAGTATTATTTTTCTTTTCAATGCATAAAATAAATCATTGTGGGGTATTTAGAAACATACTACTGTATATGGTAAATTCTAGAGTTTAAGATATGGTGTAACTATGCAGAATTGTTTAATCTTTATGTTTTTCAGGACTTATAACTAGATCACATAATTGTTAGCAGGTATGGCCTTCATGCAATTTGTGTATTGTTTATTAATGTTTAGAGGGTGAGGTCTTAATGTACTTGAGTATCGTCTTAACATAAGGGGGACATCGTCGAATTTGATTGATTAATGTTTTAATTTAATTGAACAATGTTGATACCACCTAAACATCGCCTTAATACAATTGGGATACTGATAAACACAATGTGGGTATTGTTTAATACAATGGGGAATATTGTTTTAGTATAACTTCTGGAGGTGATTGTTCAATTCTTAGGAGGTATTGTTTTACTAGAGTTGATTAAAAATGAATCCTTTAATGTGATTCAGTTTACTCCTTCGCCCTTAGGTTTCATGCTCCAGCTATATGATTCTGGGATGTTGATGAAGTCGTCCCAGCTTGCGCTACCCGTTGAGGGTGTCGGCGTTAAACATTAAGAAATAGGGTTTACATCTGGATAGGTAAACTTGATGTGTTGGGTTGCTTACTGCAATTGTCCTAGCTACCTTGTTTTAGTGTTGTGTTTCTAGGATGATTGTTCTTAGCCTAGTAGGCTCGGTCTATTGTGTCGGGCGGGATGTAGGCACCTACCTGTAGCCCAGTATATAAGTCTCTTGTGTGATGGTTTAGTGTATGGAATTCTGTGCCGTATCAAGAGTCTCAGGCCCTTTAAAGGAAGGGTTTCCACTCTTGTGACACACCTAACGGAGATTACTAGTTTCTACCTGAGCAGTCGGCCAGGAGCCTATCTGACCTTCTCTCTCTCCAGAGCAGAGGACTAAGATTAAACACCCTGCTTTTCTATGCAGAAATAGTAAGCTCTACTACTGTGGATTCTTCCGTCTATGACTGTAGTGTACATAACTCCATGTTTCGTCTTCTGCTTACAAATGGTTGCATTGTGTGCCTTATGTCTTTGGTCATTTATTGTTGCAACTACTTGTGGTGTGCCTTTGAATTCTTGTGGTAAACTTCATGGTTGCATCTTGTAGTCGTCAGGTGGCGACGAAATTCAAGTGTGTTTGTTACTTTCTACACGCGCGCACACACCTTAAACAAAAAAAAATTGCACCTGTCATTAGAGTCATTGTCGTAACAAGGAGGACGTTGCATATGGTATCAGAGCCAGTTCGACCCGCGACTTGGGATTCGCTACGGCTTTCATTGACATGAGTTGATTTTAGTATACTATTGTTGATCGAGTTGATTATGTGCATGCACGATAATCATGGTTAGAGGACGTCATGGAGGCAGACGACGGGGTGCTAGGGGAGGAGGCATGACACCTCAAGTGGCATCCTTTCCTGAAGGGTCTAACCCCTAGGGAGGCGAGAAGGTTCTCGGATAGGAGCATATAGCAGTTGGCGATGTTGTTGGGATGATGATATCTTTTCAGTGCATGTCTGAGGCACTGATTAGCCGATTAGATAGAGACGAGGCCAGGGCACTGGCACCCGCTGAGGTTCCACCACGCGCACTGACCGTTATAAATAGCTTTAACCGGGAACTCGAGAAGGTCAATTTCCTGAGTTCTTGGGTGCCCCGGAAGGCACAGCCGTCGAGGCCTGGTTGGAAAATATGGCGATGTGCTCCGCACTTCGCAATTATACCTCCAACATGAAGGTCTGCATGGCGGTCTTTCAACTGAAGGGGAGCGCTCTTCTATGGTGGAAGACGCTCCTACCACAGCTGAACATGGTCGTTGAAGACGTGTCATGGGAACTGTTCGAGGAACGGTTCTGAGAGAGGTATCTTTCAGGGGAATTCATTGAGCGTCAACTCAATGAGTTCAACGCTTTACGACAGGGAGGTCGTACGGTGCTCGAGTACGAGGCACGTTTTATGGCGTTTCTCTGGTAAGCTCCACACCTTAACTTTGAGAAGCGTAAGGTCATCAGGTTCATGTTGGGCCTTAATGGTAGCCTGCGGGCAAAGGTTTAAATGTTTGATGCCGCAAACCTTGCACGATGTCATCCAGAAGGCAGTCGTTCAGGATGAGTTTAGCTTCATAGAGAGGGATTCAGAAGCCAAACAGAAGATTGGAGAAAAGGTTACGGGTCGTGCCCTTAACCTGGGAGATTTTGTCACGAGGGTCAACTTGTACGTCACGATCTTAGGATCGTATGACGTCGTGATCGGTATGGATTGGTTGGAATTGCATGAGGCGATACTCAACTGTAAGATGAAATGGTTGAGCTTGGATGATGATGAAGGACAGACACATGTGATTGTAGGACGGAACTAGGGAGTTTCCCTGAGGTTTGTCTCATCCTTACAATTATGGAAGAGTATGCGCAAGGGGTGCAAGATTTATGCGATCCTCGCCCTAACGAAAAGGGAGTAGCGGAAGGACTAGAGCACCTTCCGGTGGTGAAGGAGTTGCGGACGTATTTCCAGAAGAGTTGCCTGGGATGCCACCGGAAAGGGAACTGGAGATACCATAGACCTGAAACCGGGGACCGAACCGATAGCAAGAATGCCTTATTGGATGTCGACCCCAGAGAAGCAAGGGTTGAAAATGCAACAGAAGGAGTTGTTGGACCTGGGACTGATACGTCCTAGTGTGTCACTGTGGGGTGCACCAATTATCTTCATACAAAAGAAGCACGGATCAGGGAGGCTTTGCATTGACTATCGTCAACTGAATAAGGCTGCGATCAATAATCAATATCCCTTACCAAGACTTGATGATCTGTTTGATCAAATGAAGGGTGTGACGGTGTTCTCTAAGATCAATTTGCGATCAGGGTATCACCAGTTACGGATCAAGGAGGATGACGTCCCTAAGCCTTCCTTAAAGACGAGATTTGGACATTACGAGCTTACTTTTTTGCCTTTGGGACTAACAAACGCCCCAGGGGTATTCATGATTTGGGTGGACGGGGTGTTCCGCAAGTACGTGGACAAGTTCGTCCAAGTATTCATTGACGATATTTGATCTACTTTCGGACGACGGAGGAGCATGACGAGCACTTGCGCTTGGTACTACAATGTTTACGAGAACACAAATTGTATGGGAAGTTGTCCAAATGCTCTTTTTATCAATCAAGGATTCACTACTTAGGGAATGTCATCTCCGGCGAAGGCATCGCCGTGGATCCAGCCAAGTTAGAGGTTATTATGGAATGGCCTGCACCGACGAATGTCACAGAAGTGCACAGTTTTATGGGTAGAAGGATATTATCGATGATTTGTCGAGAGATTTTCGAAGATAGCCAATCCGATCACGAAATTGCAGAAGAAAAACAAGAAGTTTTTTGGGACCGAGAAATGCGCAGAAGCATTTCGAAGGCTTAAGGAGTTGTTGACCACAGCGCCGATACTAAAGGTACCTGACATGGATGCAGACTTCGTGGTATGCACTGACGCATCCAAGGAAGGTTTAGGCGGAGTCTTGATACAAGACGGACGAGTGATTGCTTACATTTCGAGGAAACTGAGAAGGCATGAGGAGAACTATACAACGCACGACTTGGAGATTTTAGCCATCGTATATGCCTCGAAGGATTGGAGACACTACCTTGTTGGACAAAATTTTGAATTAAAGACTGATCATTGTGGGCTGCAACACATTTTCACGCAAAGCGACCTGAACGCGCGACAACGACGTTGGTCAGAATTGCTTAGCGAGTACGCCTTTGAGATTACTTACATAAAGGGAACAGTGAACCAAGTGGCGGATGCTTTGAGTTGGAGGCCACGCATCTTTTCGGTGTTGCCTCTTCAAACGAATCTACGTGAGAAGATTCTCACTTTACAGCATGACGATGACTAGTACAAAGAAGTCAAGGATTTTATCGGACAAAACATAATGATGGTACCATGATATGAGGGATATTCATTGGATAGCGATGGTTTATTGAGGTTTATAAGTCAGATTAACGTAACGCCAAACGATGAGTTGAGGATGTTGATCCTGAGCGAGGCTCTTAGAGCATCTTACATGGCTCACCCAGGAGTCACGAAGATGAGGGCAGACCTTAAACCCTTGTTCTTTTGGAAAGGAATGAAGACCGACATAGTCAAATTTGTGGCTAGATGTCTAGAGTGTCAGCAGGTAAAGGCTGAACATAGAAACCCGGTAGGATTACTTCAACCACATACCATTCCAGAATCGAAATGGGAGGTTATTTCGATGGATTTTATTGTTGGATTGCCACTGACGGCAAGGAGACACGACTCTATTTTTGGTAGTGGTAGACACTCTGACGAAGAGTGATCTGAAAATAGAAGGCTGACTTGTTATGCTATGCAAGCACCCCTACTTCATTAAAATAAACTTTACAGGACCTTGCTTCATGTGTATAAATATGAAATATAAACTTATGTGTTAAGTTCATGTATCTTCTTGTAAATGCTTATGTGTGAGCAAATTTTCTTTTAGATGGTTAAATATGTACTTCAAATAAATACATAGCAACACAACTTGCAGCAAATAAACCATCAAACTCACAACAAGAACAAGATGATAAAGGAGTTCACCCCCCTCCGGGCTACATCTCCTTGAGCCTCCATAATGGACTTGGCTCTCTGGGATTAATTAGTCAAAAATTATTTTACAAGCTTCTTCTCAACTCCAATGGAAAAAAAAAATGTACCATTGATATCAGAACACATAAAAACCCCAAAAACGACTAATAGAACTCTGAAAACGGATCATGGTTCATCCGGGCATGACCTCTTCTACATGTGGCCATAAGCTTCCCTGAGCTTCTCTTTGGAAAAAACACCTGTAAAAGTCCTCAAAAGCCTCTAAAACCTGTCCCAATGTGTTCAGATCATATCAATTAGCCAAAAATGATTATTCAATCATGGAAAACAAACATAGGCTCACCAAACCATGTCCTCCATCAAAAAGGGCTTCAAACTCCCTAGAGCTTCCTGAAACTTCAATGGTGAAAAACTTGCAGAAGAATTCTTCAAATGGCCTTGAAAACAACACCAATGGATCCAGCACATCCAAAAACCCCTAGCTGGGCTTTTACGTCACCTCAATCAGCCAAAAGATGAAGAAGTTAGGCCTCCTCCATTTTCCTCCTTCAAGCTTTCTGAAACTGGCTCTACAAAACGCACCTCTGTGTGCATGAACCTAGAACACGCTCCAAAACGCACATTTAAACCCAGCACCGAGCGGTTCTGAATAATCGTGCAAACTGTAGGACGGTTAGGGTGCCTCCAGCGCCCAACCGCCTAGCACTAAGGCACATGGGTCATACGACCTCGGGCTTTTGGCAAAAAGGCTAACGGTTTTAAAACCGTGCCAACCGTTTGAAACCACGCGCATTATGCATAATGGTAAAAAAACATTGGTTTAAAAATCTGCACACATATATAATGGTGTAAATCTTTGGGTTATAGTTCCAAAACCCCGCGCACCAAATAATGCAATGAGACCACGGGTCAACCGTTTGGTATACGGATTATATAATATAGACCACGCGCCATTTCCAACTGTCAACCATTTAATATGGTTATATTACAATACCAATGTCCACGGGTTTAAAACATAAGTCCCACGCAATAAGAAAACGGGTATAGTCATATGTGAAACGTTGCGCGACCAAGGGCTAGGCTAGGCCCAGCCCGGTCGTGGCCCAAAGCACCCAAAAATCAACTTTAAATACATTGAAATGCATGTGTTTAATAAGCAACAACACATAGCCCAATGGTCGGGCGAATTTGTGAAGGCATATGTATTGTGGGAGGTCCAGGGTTCGAACCCCATGGACTCCACCATACTTTTTACACAACCATATATAAACCAAATAATGAGTGACACGTGGCGCCCTCCGATTGGGCCACGTGTCCTCATACCATTTGCCCAAAATCTGACACGTGTCACAATCCAATTCGCCAGCAACCAACCATTAAATGCGTGCCACGTCATCACCACATGTGCTGCTGACGTCATCCGACACGCAGGATGCTGACATCATCATGTGCCACGTGTCACCCTTCCAGTGGTAACACGTGTCACCTCAAGATTGGCCAAACCGTACACTGAAAAGTCCAAAAATGCATGACATGTGTCACGCCCTGGAGCCGCCACGTGTCCTGTACGGACTGGCCACGTATGTTGTACGATCCTGCCACGTGTCCTGTACGGACTGTACGGACAGGTACAGTCAACATCAAAACTTTTGCATGTTTGGCTCGGCGAACAGATCGCGATAACTTCTCCATGCAGACTCTGTTTGAGAAAGTAAATATACCTCCGAAATCAAGAAGACGAGACGGACGCAATGGCACCGGTTTTGTCACATTCCGAGCACTTTGAAAATTGAGCAAAATTTTGCCCCCTGGTCTAGATTTTGATCAAAGAGTGCTCACTTTATTCATGTGCGTACGACGTATCAGGCACCTGACATAGCGAGAGTTTTCATCAGTGAGATTGTGAGGCTGCATGGCGTGCCTAAGAAGATTATATCCAATCGAGGATCGGTGTTTACTGGATGATTTCGGGTGAGTTTTCAAGAGGCCTTGGGAACCCAACTCAACTTTAGTACTACATATCACCCAGAGACTGACGGACAGACTGAACGAATGAACCAAACCTTGGAATACATATTACGCATGTACGTGATGGACCAACAGAAGCGTTGGGAGGAATTCTTGCCTCTTAGAGTGGAGTTCGCTTACAACAACAGTTACCAGAGCACCATTAAGATGGCGCCTTTTGAATTTCTTTATAGGCGACCATGTCGGACGCCCTTGAGTTGGGATCGGCTTGAGGATAGGGTCCTGGTGGGACCAGAAGCGATCCAAGAAATGGAAGAGCAAATGCAAACCATAAGACCAAGGATTAAAGAAGCGCAGGATCGACAGAAGAGTTATGTCGATGCACACCGAGTCGACCATAGTTACGAGGTTGGAGATCGAGTCTTCTTACGGGTTAAACCGCATAAGAGTTTGATCAAGTTTGGAAAGGGAGATAAACTCTCCCTTAGGTTTGTGGGACCCTTCAAGATTGTGGAGAGAAAGGGGCCAGTGGCCTATCAACTAGCCTTGCCTGATTCTTTGAGGCGTATGCACGATGTATTTCATGTATCTGTTTTGAGACATTATATTAGCGATCCTACACACGTGATTGACATGAGTTCCTTGCAGGTATCAGATGAGGGAGCGCTCACGGCTGATCCGGTCCGCATATTAGAACATTGCCTTCAAAAGTTACAACGTCAAACGGTAGATCAGGTCAAGGTCCAGTGGGACAGTTATAGTCTGCACTCGGCGACCTGGGAGGACGCATATGATATGCGTCAGCAGTTTCCATCTTTGTTTGATAGATAGACTTATGATACTGTGATACTTTTATTTTGGCAATTGTACTGAGAAACTTCGGGACGAAGTTTAGACCAAGAGGGAGTGTATGTAACATCCCGCTCTGGCGCACTGAGAAAACTTATTATTTGAGGACACTTGCTCGCAAGTGATCTGGACTTTTCTGATGTTAAAACATTTATACATGATTATGATGTGTTATGATAGACGACATGAAGTTTTACTAATTGATGTAGACAGGTGCTATTGACTCATTTTTATTGAGTGTGCAGGGTTTTGGACCTTGATGATGCAGAGGCATCGGTGGAACCCCCTTGGACTCTGGATTGAGTCAGGGAGTGTGCTTATGGGTTGATTTATTTACTGTGATATTTCATTTGATTTTATGATATGATGTTGACAGTTCTGACATGACTGTTGATGATGCAGGCTGACGATAGCTTGTCGACTAGACTCACATATGGAGTAAAGGAGCCACACACGATTTCCAGAGAGGTTGAGGGAGAGGGGTGGATAGCAGCCCTGCCACCGCCTACTAGCACTCCCATCGTGGCTTGAACTATAGGTTAACAATTACCTAGTTCGAGAGGATCCACAATGTCGTGAGGGCAGACTGCGACAGTCGCTCACGATGATTCTAAGGGGCACGCAATAAGGCGGGGGCCTTATTCCTTAGAGCCCTTAGTCTCCCACAAGTTCACCTGGCGGAGTGTTGACTCCAGGGGTTATAGATGTCTACCAATTAGTCCAGTTGGCAAGTGGCACCCTTGGAGCTTGTGGTGCATCCTGAAGGGCACGTCGCACAAAAGAAACACCAGAAGCGAGTGGAACCCTTGGAGCACATGGTGCATCCTGAAGGGCACGTCGCGCAAAGGAAACAAATGAGGCGAGTGGCACCCTTGGAGCACATGGCACGTCCTGAAGGGCACGTCGCATTGATGTGGATGAAGGAAACAAACCTAAATAGCCCTAAGACATTAACGCCTTAAGAAATTCCTAAACAACTTCCCTAACCCAGTGTCTCCCAGTTCAGAATCTAAGTACTAAGTCTAAAACTTTTAGGGTAAAATTTTAGTCTAACCTTAAGAACAGACTCTGGAATAAAAGTAACAAATTAAACAAAAACCCACCTAAGTATTAGTTGGGTCTTCAGAAAATTCTTGGGGCGATGGGGAGGGTAAGATTTAAAGTAAATCTAATAGTTGTAAAATTTTACAAAGAAGAAATTAATTCCTAACTTGTGGAAGAATGACATCGCCCAGGTAATATAACATAAAGAAAATTTCAAAAAAAACTAAGACCATATTTATATTTCATTACTTCCTCTTTATATGCATATGTAAGAATGACATCACCTATGTAATATAACATAAAGAAATTGCCAAAAAAAAAAAACTAAGACCATTATCCTCTCATTATCCCTATCTACATTATTAAACTATCATCCATTGCCTTAATCTCCCAGTATCCTTTTCCCATATACATGTCCATTTCACATTATTAAATCACCATCCATCACCTTAATTTCTCCTTATTCCTCTTTTATGTTATACATCTACATTTCCCATATACATGTTTGTCATCACTTTAATCTCTCATTATCCTATATATATATATATATATATATATATATATATATATA
>ML780582.1:1076143-1089457 GCA_009831015.1 Picea engelmannii
AACCTTGTGAGCATCAGAAACAAAACTTGCAAACAATCAAGTCTTCAAAACCAGTGCTCTGATACCAACTTGATCTAAAAATGAAGAAGACTTGAAAAACTTGAAAACTTATTGCAAGTGAATGTTATGTGTTTAAAGAAAAATGATCAGTTTGAAACACATAAAATAAAGGATTACTTATGCAAATTACACATAGACAGCAGCATAAACATTGAACATAAACACATATGCACAACAATTGATAAAGGAGTTCACCCCTCTTATGGGCTACATCTCCTGGTCCAGCTTCCAATGGATCACTATTATTAATTGCTCAAAAAGTTGTCAAACATATGTCTTACAATGCTCAAACTGACAAACTGACTGCTCCAATGGCTTCCCAATGTCCCAAAACCCCTGTCTGGGCTCTTTCGGCACCTCAATCGGTCGAAAAATGAAGAAGTTAGGCCTCCTGGAAGTCTCCCTCTTCAAGCTTGTTGTCTCTGGTTCTACAATTCGCACCCCCCTTCAATGAACCTGGCTCACACGCTCTTTTAAGCGCAAAAACCCAGCATCGGGTGCAACTGCGTCAACGGTGCAAACCGTAGAACGGTTAAGGGTGCGCTAGCCCCTAACCGCCTCGACACCTGGGCGTATGACCATGTGACCTTGCGCAAATTAAAAAGGTGGTTAACCCATTATAACCGTGTAACTCCCTCTCCGGTCGTGGGCATATGCAAATGTAAAAATCGTGGGCTATCCAAACCCCACGCACCAAACAACCGTGTGCATATACATAATGGTCGGGCTATGGTTCAAACCCCCGCGCGCAATGGTATATATATTATATATAAAATACAATACAATTCGTGCGCCAAATGTTCGGGCTATAATATATGTGTTGGGTCATATGTGAATCAAACAACCGCGGGCTGGGGCCAAGCCCCGGCCCGACCCCCCCACCATATACACTATAATGTAATTTTAAATAAAATCAAATACATATCCTTGTTAAGAAACACATGGCGGTGCAGTGGTCGGCGGAGGTTTGCGAAAAATTATGAAGTGCGGGAGGTCCGGGGGTCGAACCCCGTGGCCTCCATTAGTTTTACATAACCATATAAACCAGTCAACGAGTGACATGTGGCGCCAATGGATTGGGCCACGTGTCCTCACTTCATTGGCCACCAATGATACATGTCATCCATCGATTCTAAAACCATAAACCAATGAAAGCATGCCACATCATCGTATGGACGGTACGACCCTACCACGTCACCGTACGGACTGTACGGAAAGGTACAGTCAGCATCTAAAATTTTTGCATGTTTTCCTTGGCGAACAGATCGCGATATCTTCTCCATACGGACTCTGTTTGAGAAAGTAAATATACCGTCGGAATCAGGAAGACGAGATGGACGCAATGGCATTGTTTTCATCGCATTTCGAGCACTTTGAAAATTGAGCAAAATTTGATCCCCTGATCATTTGCATTTCGCCATTTTAGCATTTCGCATTTCAGCGTTTCGGCATTTCTTGTGATGAAGTGTTTCAACATTCCAAGTCATGAACCCCGAAATCTTCACTAAAAAGGTTTTTCGACGTTTTCATATTTCGATGTTTCAGCATATTGGCATTTTGCAACTCGCGATTTCGGCATTTCGGTATTCTTGTGGTGAAGTTTCTTGATGCTCCATGTCATGATCCCCGAAACTCCAAAATGGAGCTTGGTTGCACTAGCTCCTTCCTTGAGCCTTCCTCGATGTGACCATAGGTTATGACCAGGCGCTTATCCATAAAGTGCTTTCGCGATTTCTCATTTCGGTATTTCACATTTCAGAACTTCGGGACTCCTGTGATGAAGAGTCACGACTCTTGACTCCTCCAACTCCCAGTATCTGAAACTCCAAAATGGATTTGGATCAATGATAAATGATCTCCCTCTGATCAACGACTCAGATTAAGTCGTGGTTTTGGTATTTCGGCATTCAGGACTTCGTGATGTTGAAGTTTTTGCTTACCATTCAAAAATCCCAAAATAGAAACTCCCAAAATCCTGAAATAGAAACTCCTTGGTTCTTCGCAGTTTCACGTTTTGGTATGTCGAGAGGCATGTTGATCTCTGAATTTGGAACCACCTTGCCTGTGCAAACTGATCCTGTGAAAACTGATCCACGCCTGTGCAAACTGATCCATGCCTGTCCCTTTAGCATTTTTAAAGTTTGACATTAATGACAAAAACAAGTTATGTGCAAACTGTGCAAACTGCAATTCCTGCCAACAAATATGGTCATGTGGAGTCTAAATATTTCACATCCGAAGTTCATTTTCAGTTTCATTTTTTTTAAACGGCCTATTTTTTCAAGTAATTTCTATTCAAGCCATCAGTTTCAAATTTTAAATCCATATTCCATTCATATTTCAATATGTATTCTCCTAGTTATCTTTTTCTTATGAGTACCAACTACTTCTCATGGAAATCCCATATGGAGGATATTAAGAACTAAAGGATTGTACCATATTACCTTGGGAAAAGAAAAAGAACCCATTGATAATGAAAAGAAAGCTAAATGGGATAATAAGAATGACGAAGAATGTGGACTAATCAGAATTTCCATCTCCCTTGATTTAAGGTTTTTCCTTCAAGGAATTGATTCCCCCTGATTAAGCTTTGGAAAAGATTCAAGCTATGTTTGGTAAACACGATATTATTCGAGCCCACCAGTTAGAAAATCAATTAATGACTTTAACTCTCAATTATTTTCCTTGCATTGAAGACTATTTATCTAACCTGAAAACATGTATACTTTTATGTATAGAATACAAACTAGATCTAAAGGAAGATTGATGCATATATGTTATTATTGCTAAGCTTGGTAGTGCATATTATGTCTTTGTGTCTACGTTTTATGCCACCATAGAAGCTATAGAAAGTTCTTATAAATAATCCTCTCTTGAATACTTTTGTGATGCTCTTATTCAAGAGAAATATAAGCTTGTGCAAATTGGATTGATCAACACTGCAAGTACATCCAACAAATCCTTAGTGTCCCAGCAAAACGATAAATCCAAGAATCTCAAGAAGAAGCATCCTCTCCACAACACCAATAAAAGAATGCAAACCCTCTTAGATAGATTTTACTCCTAATGGTGACAAAGGAACAAAATCCAAAAGTAAGAACACTAACAAACATTGAAACTTTTATGGAAAATATGGTCATGTGGAGTCTAAATCTTTCAAAAATATGGAAGCCTTATAAGTAGTGATGAAGAATCACAACATCAATATTGATTTTTCTTCTTCTTCTCATGGGCATTCATTTTCTTCTTATATTTTCTCCTTCAATGAAACTTATACTTCTTCTGATGAGTGGCTTATTGATTATGGAGCATGTTATCATATGGCTAAGGATAAATCCATCTTTTCTTCTCTTAATGAATGTAACACCAAGAAAATATTTGTTGGTGATGATAGATATTTTAGTGTTGTAGTTTCTTGAATAGGTCAGGTAGATAATGGTCATTTCAACAATGTATTGTGTGTTCCAATTCTTTCCTGCAAACTTCTATCATTATATCAGATTAATATTATGTTGAAGGTAAAACCATAGAGTTTTCACCTCACCAAGTTGTAATCAAGGATTTAAAATATCCTAAGCATGTCCTAGCAATTGGAATTGTTGATGATATTACCGGGTTGTACAAGTTTGAAAACTTTGGGTCGTCATCTTTTCCATCAGTCTTTGTTTCTCATAGCGATGACTTGAGAAAAAATTGGCATGATTTGTTTGGTCATATAAAATATCGCTCATTGCAACAACTATGTAATCAACATATGGTGATTGGTCTTCCTCTCATTTCTTGCAAAGATGGTATTTGTGTCAGTTGTGTTCTCAACAAACATCATCAGGACAATTTTGATAAACGTGCCTATTGGCATGCCTTAGCCCCTTTGTAGCTTGTTCACATTTATTTGTGTGGTCCACTTTCTTCTCCTTCTTTCTCTAGGTGAAAGTATTTCTTAACTTTAATTTTTGACTTCTCCATATGCACTTGTTTTTACATCTTAAAATTTAAGAGAAGATATTTTGAAAAGTTTTTGGCCTACAAGGCCCTTGTAGAAAAACAATGTGGATGTCAATAATCAATATGTGAATATGTGAACAAAAAATTTACAAGTTATTGTATTGTATTGGGCATTCATAATCAATATATTGTTCCATATACACCACAACAAAAATGGTGTTGTTCAGAGAAAGAACCACACATTAAAAGAAATGACTAATTGTATGATCCAATCTAAAAGATTAAGTCTTCATTATTCGACGGAAGCCATTAACTATAAAAATTACATAGTAAATCACACTCCCACAAAGGATTTAAAAAATATAACACCAAAAGAAACATGG
This sequence comes from Picea engelmannii, assembly GCA_009831015.1. Classification (NCBI taxonomy): domain Eukaryota; kingdom Viridiplantae; phylum Streptophyta; class Pinopsida; order Pinales; family Pinaceae; genus Picea; species Picea engelmannii. The sequence goes on from ML780582.1 coordinate 1,080,532, forward strand.
AATAAAATTAAGCAATATGTAAGCCACTTTCGTGTATTTGGTACTGTAGCATGGGCTCACATTCTAGATGAGAAAAGGAAAGCATTACATCTTAAAAGTAAGAAGTGATTTTTTGTTGGATATTTTGAATATATTAAAGGTTATAAACTTCTTCAACCTCATTTCAATGAAAATATTATTAGAAGAGATGTTAAATTTGATGAAAATATCTTGGCCCACGAGCCTAAATCGATGTTTGTGCCATCTCCAATATGCGAGTCTTCTTTGAATTTTGTGCCATCTTCTATTCCTATTCTAGTTTCTTCTTCTTTATATGATGACATTGAGGATGAAAATCCATCTCCTCCTACTCACTTTCCTCCAGATGAGTCCATTGAACATGAACCTGTACCTGCACCATCACTTCACAGATGGGTTTGTTCAATACGAGAAGCAGTTGGTGATCTTGTCGGTGACCCTTCAAATCATCATTGGGAATGTTCAAAGTTCCAATGAGCCTCTTCTCTTTTGGCTCAATTTTCAGATACTCATGATCTAGAAACATTTGCAGAAGCTTCATGCTATCCAAATTGGGACGCAACAATGAATGAAGAGTATCGCTCCTTAATGGAGAATGATACTTGAGATCTTGTACCTCTTCCAAAAGGAAGAAAACTTCGCATATGTTAATGGGTGTATATAAATAAGTATGCATTATATGGGAGTGTTGAAAGACATAAGGCTCGGCTAGTTTCCAAAGGATTCTCTCAAGTTTAAGGAGTTGACTATAATGAAACATTTTCACCCATAGGAAAAATGAATTACATCAACCTTGTTCTATCCCTTGTTACCTCACATAAATGGGAGGTCCAATAGATGGATGTTAAATCCTTCTTATTGCATGGATATTTGCAAGAAGAAATATACATGGAACAACCTCGTGGTTATGTCTAGAATGACTCTAGCCTTGTTTTTTTCCTTAAGAAATCTATTTATGGTATTAAGAAAGACCTTCGATATTGCTATGAAAAAATGGACAAATTCCTTCTTGAAACTAACTTTTCTAAATTTCATTCTGACCCTAATGTCTATACAAAGAAAGTAGGAATCCATCCCATAATACTTTTTTATTTATTTTGATGACCTTATCCTCACTAGTAGTGAGGCTAAACGTTTAACCCATGTGAAGACTAGCCTTAAAAAGAAATTTGAAATGAAAAACTTATACTATTTACATTATTTCCTTGGCCTCCAAGTATTGAAAACCAAGGAAGGAATATTTATTTCCCAATCTAAGTATGGTTGTGACCTTCTTCACCGCTTTCACATGGATGATTCTAAACCAACCCCTTCTCCCTTTTAGTATGGAGGCAAACTTGCTACCACTTGTACTTGTTAGATGTTACTACACCTCAATTATGGTCTATTGTTTTCGTAGTTATACAAAATTAACCCAATTGAAATGTATGCATAAACACACTAAGATGCCTAACTTCTTTTAGCATAGAGAAACATACAATAATATCATAGATGAGTCATCAAGACACAAGAGACATGATATTTGTGTTATGTAACTTTATCCAATTCTCCAAATTTGAGGACCAAAATGAGTCCTCTCAAAGTTACCAAATATGAGGATAGAATTGGTCCTCTCAAAATTACCAAATCTAAGGACAACCTTGTCCTCCAATATACAAACAAGAAACCAAACCTCAAAAATTCTCTTGGAAATATGCATTTCTCACAAATTTTCTACACACCACCTATACAACCTATAGAGATCACCTGACATTAGCCTATACGGACCTACCCCTGCCTAGAAGAGCTTGTACATATGTACGTGACTATTCCTATATCAACCCACATACATATATGACTATTCCCACTGCAACCCAAGTACATGTGAAAAAATGTACGGACACTTCATACAACTCGCTCGACTTTGTACAATATATTCCTTCTAAGGTTGTATCTGTCTCCCACACACGAGGTGTGTCTTTCCCTGCCAAGAACAGAAAATAGAGAGTCATCAACCTTATTCCAAATTTTCCACCCTAGTAGAATTTCCCTTTGTTTAAATCACCAAGCCTCCTAGCACAAGTGCAAACTCACTTATGTAAGCTCCATTATTCTATTATGATACAATGAGATGTCACAATAACCTCTCTCCTTTATATACAATCTTTAGGGGTTACCATAGAAACCCCTCCACAAGTCAACATCAAAATAGGATTTCCTTGTCGGTGTGAAGCCCCGACACAATCCCACAAAGCCCATCACCAAACCCATGAATCCCCCACTCAAATCCAAGGGGTTTTTCACCAAACTAAAAGGAAAATCTAGTGCCAGCGAAGATTCCCACATGTGTGACACCTTGGCCTCTTATGGGAATACCTCCCGAAGCTACAAAATTAACATTCCCTCTTAGCGAGGGAGGTCTCCCATCCACTATTAAATGTATGTATCTCTAGTACTAGAAGCATATCTCTCCCAAATACAAGGTGATCTACTTCCTCATCTGTACTCTAATAGTCCAAATTGGCTAGTCCCTCTATCATTGCAGCAAATGGATCTGTGAACTCTATCATGTTTGTCTATTTGGCCATATCCTTGGTCATTGGAACACATTTAGTTGTCCATTCTATCTCACTAGCTGCATCCTCAGCCACTGAACCAAAATATGTCTGACTGGTTGCATCCTCAATCACTAAGGAAAAATATGTCTGATTGGTTGCATCCTTGATCACTATAGCACATCATGCTAAAACAAATGGATACTCCATACATGTCTCACATTCCCTAGAATCCTCCTACCTCTGAATCTCTTATCTAGCCTCCTCTATCACAGTAGCATAACTTGCTGAAATAAATGGATCCTCCATCGATGTCTCATATGCCCTAGAATCCTCTTGCCTATAAATCTCATCTCTGACCTCCTCCACCCATGACACTTGTCTGCCAGTTTTGGAATATGTATTTCTCCCATATGAACCTGAAATTTGGCTCCCACTGAGCAACTAAATCTCCCTCTAAGCCTCCTGAATCCCTATGAATTCAAACTCCCCCTGAGCCTCCTGACTCCCTCTGAATTTGGACTCCCTCTGAAGTTCCACTCCCTCTGATTCTCCCGACTCCCTCTGAGTCCACGCAACCTTCGAAGCTACTTTCTCATAGTCCACTATCCTTTTCATATTCATGGGATGCTACTCCTCTCTACTAGATCCTGAGGGTTGGATCCCTCTGAATTTTGACTCCCTCTGAGCTGGTACTACTGGTGGGGTCACCTTCCTCACCACTTGTGGAGCCACCTTCTCTTATTGGTCACAACACACATAGGTTGGCCCTCTCTAACTCCAATAACCACTGCTAATATGAAACTATATACTATGGGCATAAGCAACACCTGTCTAACTCAAAATAATATGCAGTACCCATTTCTCTCAATCTATGAGACTAAGAGAACACTCATCCTAAGTTATGGAACCCATGACACATTTGACACCCTCAGCACCTCTCCTGAATCTAATCGGAATGATAATGTACCATATCCTCATACTGGATATTTGATTCTCGTGCCAAGATCCACACACAAGTCTGATCTAGTCACTCTGAAAGTGTCAAACAACTCTCTAGAACCTGTCATATGGAAATATTCTTCATAATCCACCAACTAAGTCCCCCTCATAACTGATTTTAAGGGAAATTTTTCAAAAATGGGATAATTTTCCATGGTTTTTCCCAAAAAATGATTCACCAATTTTCATTTTTCCTAAAAAAACATTCGCCCAAATTCCATAGAATAAAATTATTTTACCTTAAAAATCAACCAAATTGTATAGAAACTATATAAAATCCTTAGAAATTTGAATATTTTTACAAGAGTATCGCCAAACATTTCACATTTTGCATATTAAGGACTAGTAAGATTAGCCAAGGTTTATACATTTTAATATAATTTTCCATCCTTAAAATCATCCTTGGTCCCCCTACTAGAAATTGTACTTGAAAGGGTAGAACCAACATGATCTCCCTCTAGAACCTTTCTGCAACCTTACCAACCTATGCTACTGATGCACATTGCCTTCTTCCCCTTCCCCTCTGGTGTGGACACTATGAAGAAAAAATACCATAGTCATGATACTCAAACCATATGTATCCTCCATGGACACTAACTGAGTCTCCTCCTGAATATAATCAGTCCATATCCTCTCAAACCCTGGAAACATCTCTCGTGCACATATCCTCTACAAAAAAGGTTCCCAAAACCTAGGAATACCAACTCAATATCTAATAACACATGTCCATCTAGGAACAACACTACATAGTCTTGATCCTTAATCATTGATGTTGAGAACACACTCCTGGAAGCCATAGCACATTTTCCACTCACAAGACACCTCCTGAATCCATCTAGAATACCACTGCTCTAGATCATTGTACTATATGTCTGGTCCTCCTACCAATATCCTTGTACATACTTGATACAAACATTGTAAAACTCATGAAAAAATCGTGTGCCCCTGTCATGTGTCGGTGACTCTCACTGTATAAGAAACATGTTATCCTTCAAGGAAAACATCATGCTTCTGCAAGTCACGACCATCCAAGGAACTTCTGCCCAATTCCATCATCCAAGTCACCAAAAAATATATGTGTCTGTATATGTTACCATTGATATTGTGTCCTCTTCTGAATAGTCCCAAGTTGCAGATGGACACTCATTCTAGTCCACTCTAGATATTTGCAACTCATCTATGTAGTGTCATCATCCTTTTGGGTCAAATACCTCATACATTGTGATACCTAAACAATGTGAAACTCTCCAGCCTGATGAAGACTCTATCTCATAAACTTGTCAAACATATGAATCCATCTTGTTTGTTCCAAAGAACTAGATATGAACCCATAGTAAATCACCATGAAAAGTCACCAGAAGTCCATATATAGGATTGGAAATCTGCCACACAACATATTGTTGTGATCTGGGCTCTCCACCAATCCACCAAAACTCCTAACATGCCACACCATCGAGCTACAATAGCCCATAACTCTTTATTTGAACATTCTTCTCCATGTCTCAAACTAGAGATCATCTAACATGTTTCCATATACAACCATCATTATAGCTCCCTCTTAGAGATATCACCTGTGGACCTACCCGGAACAAGAACAAGAACAACACTCCTCCATTGTTGTATCTGAAAATATGTCTCAAGGATGATCCCCATATCTTGATATCCCAAGATCTAAAACCATGTTATATTTTACTACACTTCAAGTCTGGTCTATTGTTTCCATAGTTATACACAATTAACCCAATTGAACTGTAAACATAAATACACTGAGATGCCTAACTTCTTTTAGCATAGCGGAACATGCAATAAGATCAGAGATGAATCATAAATGCATAAGAGGCACAATATTTATGTTATGTAACTTTATCCAATTCTCCAAATCTAAGGACCAAAACCAGTCCTCTCAAAGTTACCAAATCTGAGGACAGAACTAGTCCTCTCAAATTACCAAATCTGAGGACAGGCTTGTCCTCCAATATACAAACAAGAAACCAAACCTCAAAAATTCTTCTGGAAATATTATTTTCTCAAAAATATGTTATAGACAACCTGTACAACATGTTGAGGTCACCTGACATCAACCTGTATGGACCTACCCCTTCCCAGAGGAGCTTGTATGGATGTATGTGACTGTTCCTACAGTGACCCACATACATATGTGACTATTCCCACTGCATCCCACGTACATGTGAAATACGAACATTTCGTATGGATCACTCCATTTTGTACAATATCTTCCTTCTAAGGTTGTCTCTCTCTCCCACATTTGAGGTGTGTCTTTCCCTGTCAAGAAAAGAAAATAGAGAGTCATCAACCTTAGGCCAGATTTTCCACCCTAGCAAAATTTCCTTTTGTTGAAATCACCAAGCCTCCTAGCACAAGTGCAGACTCACTTATGTTAAATATATTCTTCTAGTATGATATAATGAGATGTCACAATGACCTCTCTCCCTTATATACAATCCTTGGGGTTCACCATATAAGTCCCTCCACAATTCAACATCAAATTAGGCTTTCCTCACTAGTAGAATTTGGAAAATAAATCACTACGTGACTAAAACGTTTAGTCACGACAATTAAAAATGACTAAATTCTACTAATGTTTTTCAACACAACTATAAATGACTAAAATAAATGACTAATTTGATCATCGGGTTGACAACACAACTAAATAATTAGTCACACAAATAAAAATGACTAAATAAATGACTATTAATCCTCTAGACTAACATTTGGTAATTTGGACGTTAATATATATTATTTATTGTTATATACCTTATGATTTCTATTAAGGTCTCATTATATTAGACCATTTGGTAATTTATTCTTCAAAAAACAAGAAGGGGACTATAACATATAAGCTAGAGTGAAATCTACAACATTTATCTCGCTTGATCCATGGCATATTCCTAATCGATGAAATTACACTTATTAAACCAAAATTGATCTATAGGGTAGAGTTCATCCATTATGAAATTTTACTATCAAATATGGATTCCATTCACTCATGGAAGTTTTTCGTCACAGCTAGTGAAACATGGTGTCTTCATAGTTAAGTTAGTGAAACCTAGTACCTTGATAGTTGCCTTAATTTAATATAATATTGTAATGCAAAAAAAAATTAATATATATATATATAGTAAAATTTATATATTGTAAATGTTTTTTTTTTCCAAGGTTATATATTGCAAATGTTTTATTTACATTTATCATATGATATTATCATATGAAAATATGATAATATAATATACAATATGATATTCAAGTGGGTAATATTATTTCCAACGATATTACAAAGATCCACATATTACATTTCCCATTTGACATATATTGTTGGGTTAGTATTGCGCACAGGGTTAATGTATTGGGAAATTATTGGTGGGAGTGGGGAGTGTATTGGGAAATTGTTGGTGGGAATGGGAAGTACACAACGCAAAATTCACCCTGATAGAGGTAATTCGATGGGGCAGTGGGTAGTACAAGTGGTATTTGGGGCATAATTCAAAGTGGCGAGTACACCAGCCAGGACAGAGAGCTTGTTAATTCACTGGTTAGGACACAATTTGGGGGAGTGGGGTTCTTTCACTAGTTGTTGGGAGACGATTTGGGTGAGTGGGGAGTGGGATTGGGGTTGTTTCACTATGGGAGATAATTCGGGGGAGTGGGGAGGGAATTATTTATGCAATGCACCTCTACAAATAGAACGAGGGTTTTTTAATTGGGGTTTTATGTCATGAATTGGATTCAGAGCCGACCATAGAGGGTTTGTCTGTCAATTTGATGGCATGAATTTGAGTTGGATCCAAACAGAGACGGTTTTTCTGTCAATTTTATGGCATGAGGCATTTTGGGGTTTATTTGATATAAGTATAGCATCTACTTGCATGCATGGGAAATAAATATTGTTTGGAGAGGACTTGTAGACTTATGAAAAGGTGGGAAAGGAATTCGAATTTTGCTAGGTCATATGCAACGAATTTAAAGTCTGCGAGGCCCTCTGTAGCAAAGTGGAATTTGGGGATTCCATCTATAGTGAATTTAGAGGTAATTAGAAACCCTGTGAAAACTTTAAATTATCTTGACTGCAACACAATTGAACCAATGAAAATGGTTGTATAAGCCTTTGTGTGCAGTATGAATTTATTCGAGTCTATAAATTTATTTTATTTGTAATTTCAACGGGCCTAGATTGACCTTCATGGGTCGATTGTCTCTATAATGTTTGAGATTACCAATAGGGACCCTTTCATTTCTACCCCCATGCCTGCCATAGTCAAGATTGGTGAAAATATGTGATGCAGGAGCATCGCCAATTCATCAAGCGAGCCAGCACATCAAGCGGAGATCAGCTGGACAAACCAACCCAAATTTTTTAAAATACTTTGGGATTATTGCACAAGTCTTTAATGAAGCCATTTATGAAGGCGCATTGTATATTGTATTGGACCTTGAGCCTTTAAGCTCTCGTCCTTTGGTAGATAGTCGGCATTTAATAGATTTAATGGTGCTAGATAGGATTTTTAAGTCTAGATTTGATATTTTAGAGTCCTGTTATCGCACGATTTGTAGGAAGGTTTTAGGTAGCTTGAGTCAAGGCTTAAAACTGGCATAACAGGAGCTTCCCCACCCACTGTCACCTCGATGGGGGGATCTTTCTATTTAGGATTTCTAGTCCAAGGGAGACGTCCCTAAGCAATCTGGTTTAATGAAGGGCTAAAGGGGTAATGGACCAAGTCAAAGAAGTTCCCTTTCACAGATTGCTGCTAGAGATGAGATAGTCAAGAAGAATCTTCCACTGGATGGCACATGTTTGCGAGACAAGACAAATAAACTAGAAAATGTGCTTGCAGTGGGTTAGTACTTCATAATATCAATGACTATCCTCTAATATGTGAGCAATGATTGGATATAATTATTGATGAAGTCAATGATTATTAAACAAAGATAAATATATTATATCACTTCTTCAATAAGTTCACCAAAATACAAGAGCATTCAATGTGTAAAATTAGATCCTTATCATATCACAATGCTACAAATATCAAATCTGCTCACAATAAATATATTTTCTGCGTCACCTATATTGTTGGTGCAAAAGGTGTGACGTCAGCCCTAGTAATAAGTTGTTTTGAAAGGGAAAGAGCACAACGTTTTACCAAGCAAGCTTATAAATATAATCAATGGCTCAAAACCTATCAAAAGAGATGACAAATGTCACAACGTTGCAAACCAAAACAAGTGATCTAGAAGGTGTGACGTCACCTATACAATTTCTGTTGCAGAAATTAGGGTTAGCTAGCCAAGAAGTGACGTTTTGACAAATTCAACCAATAAAATTGTAATAAACCTCTACGGCTATGTTAAGATGACTA
>ML780582.1:1104870-1122710 GCA_009831015.1 Picea engelmannii
CCCCCCCCCCCCCCCCTTTGAGTGAGCCTCCCTCTTTTAGGAGTGACACTTGTAATGCATGAAAAGGGGTCTCTCATGCTTCTCTCCCTTAAAAGAAATGGTCCTCTCCTCTGTTTTTCATATAATTTCATAGAAACTCCATGCTGCCCAATTTTCTTCTCACTCTCTCTTGCTCTCTCCCCATTTTCTCTCTTGTAATATTGCTTCCATATTGAAGCCACTCTTTTCAATAATAAAATTGAAGCTTTGGAGGAACTCTTGGTGTCCTTGTGGTGTTCTATTGGAGTAATCTTGTTTTTCTTGTTTGGTGTTCGTGTGAGGTAATATTTCTGCAGTTTGTATTTATTTTACACACATTGTTTTACTTGAAAAACCCCAAGTAAATTATTTTGTTGGGGATAGATCTATAGTAGTATTGTTGTAGATTTATGTGAATTGCTCTCCTTTGAGTTTGCAAAGTAGTTTGTAAACCATTTTAAAGAACTCACTTTCTTGCCTTATTTTGTAGCAAGTATTTACAACTTTGTGGGTTACCAATGCTTGGAAGGGAGGACTCCAATATCTTCATTTCTCTTCATCGATACTTCTGATATTATTTCAGCAATCCTTTATACATTTTCTGCACTTATTTCTCTTTTAAATCTTGCAATCTAATCAAGTTTTATGTTCAGATTTTTAGTATAATTTTTTGTTTTAGATACTAACAACTACTAACACATTTGAAGTGATTTATAGAAATTTCCAACACGCTTTACTTTCTTTTTGTTTGCAGGTTTTCATTGGTCCAGGGGGAGGTGTTACCCAATTTTGGCCACAAGGAGCTCATGGAAGCATCCAAATGCCTTGGTGCAAAACCCTTTCCCTCTTCTTTCTTTCCAGATCATTGTAAGCATCCCAAGAGAGTCTCTTGGTCTTGCAAATTGTAAATTATTTACAATATTTGTTTATGCCCACACCTTGCATGTGAGTGGCTTTGCCACCCTTGCAAAATCATGTTGGCTAGTTAGGAATTTAATTTTTTGTTTTTCTTTTATTTTTTTCCCCACTTCTCCCACAAAGAGAAGGTTGAGTGGCTAGTGTTAGTTTGATATATTTTACTTCCAAATTATTTACCCACCTTCGCACAAAATCAGTAGGCTTTCCCTCCACATTGTTCCATAATTATGAGGTTTGCAAATTCAATTTATTTTTTTCCCACCTTTGTCCTTAAGGAAAAGTTGTGTGGCTATATTGTTCATTTAATATTTCAATTATTCATTTGTTCCCACACCTTGCATGTGAGTGGCTTTTACACCCTTGCAATATCATGACAGCTAGTTAGAATTTCTTTTCTTTGGAAAATTAATCAAACTCTTTCCCCACCTTTTGCCCCATATTCCCTCCCCTTGCCACTTTGTGTATCTTGGGTAACAAGAAAGGGCAAAGGACTGTGTATCTATTCTAATTAGACACCTAATTCTATTATTGCTAAAACCATTAAAAATGGGTGACTTGGGAGGCTAGAAGGGGTTGAAGCCAGGGACGGTTTCACGACACTATGTGTCCTCCTTGTTGAGAGCCCAAGCATCTTGGATTTGACCTGCAAAGCTGGAGGGGAACATTGGTGTTCCCTTGTTAAGAACCCAACACTTCCTCTTGGTTGAAGGGATAAGAATTTGGGGTAATAACATAACTTAGGATTGCTACAATTCACACCTAATCCCCCTAAGTTCAAGAGAGACCTAATATTAATTAAAATCAACCTACTCACATTGCACAACATTTGCATTTCAATTCTTGCAATTTCCTTTTATTTAATCTACTTTCAAGCACTTTCATTCTTTCATTTTCATCAATTTCCTTACATGTGATTATTTACATTGCCAAAGTATTCTTTATTATTTATTGTAATCATTATTTATTCCTGTGAAATAATTCTTTTAAGTACAAAGTTGTTTTTCAGTTCATTGTGTAAATATTCCATAAGTTTGTTTCATTCTTGTAGAAATATATTTTATGGTGTATATTTGAATAAGTGGAATTTGATAATCTTTAGGCATTGGTCTAATTGTTGTTTTATAAAATAAAAGGTTTTCTTTTCATTGAAAGAATGCATATTGCATTGTTGCTTGTCATTGGGTTGGGTCACCCTAATCAATAACTTGTTGAAACACACACTGACATTGAGAGGGGGGGTGAATCAGTGTCTGGAACTTTTGACTGGTTTTCACACTTTCATAGATTAACTGAATTAATTGAATAAGATATATGCATCTCAATTAATTATTCATAACATGTGTGAAAAAAACTGTATGAAGTAGATAAAATATCATTCTTTTATTTTTTTAATTTGAATGAATACAAATAAAATCAATCCTCTAATATCTTCAGCTTCAACTAAATATGAGAGATCCAACTCTCTAATACAAGACCCAGCTTGTAGTTCTCAGATCCAACTGAGAAATGAGGAATCCAACTCTCATAACAAGACCTAGCTTGTTGATCTTAGATCCAACTGAGATGTGAGGAATCCAACCCTCATAACAAGACTCAACTTGTAAACAGGCACCAACCTTCTAGAATGAACTTCCATTCAATCCATTATATATATATATATATATATATATATATATAATCCACCAAGACACCCTTAGATTCACCACCACTTCTAGTTTATATAGTATTTCAAACGGTATAGGATTGAACCAATATGTCTTTTTTACATGAACCATTGTACCTCTTCATTTAACTAACTAATCTTGATTCGAAATTTTTCCTCATGATTTTATCACAGATATGGATCGACTCATTATATCGTTCTCATGATTCTATTGCATCCTCAGTTCATCAACAGATCATATTCAAGATTTTACTAGTTCTTTGTATTAGTATGGTGTTAATTCTCTGTCAAATTAATCTATAGACCTTAAGCTATTATAGAAATGAAATTTGTATAAGGTGCTTCCTTCAACCCAATGTCAAATGACCACGGACTCAAAACCATAGGCTTATCCATTTTAAACATTGTTCATAGTGCCTCTTCTTTCACCCTTATTCCTCTATCATGAGACCAATGTTGCATCCAAGTCCTCCATACTTTGGCCTTCTTGCATTTTATCAGAGTAATACTTCCCGAAGTAAACTTCATCGAAGTACATAGGAGTACTCTCTGTTGGCATATTTTTCATATGCCCTTTGGCTAAGAACCAATGGATTAACTCATTTTTGGCGTGTAGTTATTGAACTTGTCCCTTGAATTGCTTTTAAGAACCTTCACATGACCAAGAGCTAGGACTGTTAGACTTAGGCCAACAGGGGCTCTGGCTCTCCGAGTATTCGGGATTATTTGACTTTGCAAACCTTGTATCCTTCTGAAGTAAATTCCGTCGAAGTGTGTATACTATATTCACTATTATATCGGACAATCCATTTTAATATTTCGTTGAATGGATGATCCTAGCTTACCTAGAGGCTTCAACAAAATTTAAGATCACAACTTAATCAGGAGTTGAGATCTATGGTATGTTATCCTTCAACATAGTGGAGCTTTAACACTTGGCCACTGTGCACTTTAATCTTAAGTTGATGTGTGTCCATAAACGTCAACGGTCCAGATCATTATGTGTTGCCTTCACTGATTTAATATTCATGCACATTTACTTTCACTTTTGGATCTCGACCATGGATATTCCTCCTTAATGGAAGGTTATATCTTATTTAGGAGCTTTGGCACTACAAGACTCTGGGTTACTATAACTCTGAAGTAGTTCAATTCCTTCAAAGTTTTACCTACTGAATAATTCATAAAATGATAGTGGCCGCTTGTTTTCGGTTAACATATTATGATTACACTATTCTTACACTATGTGTTGGCACAGGGGCAGACCCACGGTTCAATGCTCAAGAGCGCACCAAAAAATCCCTAACTACCGGCCCTTTCGACAACACCTGCGAAGTAGATGAAGTCTCACATGAGGTAGAGGCAGGGGTGGTTGTAAGACTCAGGTGTCTGCAACCTTAGCTAGGACACAGATTTGTGATTATCTTTCTCACATCACGCTTAGCATCAATTATTCCTTAGCATACATTAATTAATATACTTCGTAGAAGGCACAAAGAATTGCAGTGAATACCATACTAAGAATGATTCAGTACTTATCCACAGAAATATAGGTTAGATTCAACAGATCAAGCACTAATCATCTCATATATCAGATCTAATGTTCATTCACTCATCAACAACACAGAGCATAACTAGGTCTACTTAATCACATCAAGCACTTAGCCAAGAAAGAGATAAATACATAAGAGTGAAGCACAAAACACTATACACACAGTTACCGTGGTTCACCCTCACCCTGGGGCTACGTCCACAAAGTCTTCTTTATATTATCTTGGTCAAGTAGTTACAGCACAAAGCTCTAATGACTCTTACTTTGCATAGGATAGAATATATGTGCAGCTTGCTAGATCCTTCTTCCTTTCTCTTCAGCATCAGCCTATAACAACCTGCACTTAGATCTCTGATCTCATGCACAGAGCACTCTAAGATACATCCGATCACACAGATCCAATTACTAGCACTAAGCTTTCATTCATACATCACATAGATGTACTACATTACTATATCCTCTTTATCTTACTATCTGCATTGCCTATTTATAGATTACAAAATGGGCCTAAACATGGGTAACCCCACGCGCCGACATCCCTTTCCCATTGCATCAACCCAAAACCCTAAAATGGACCCCAAAATAGGTCTTGCTTCCTTATTTTCTGCTTCGCATTGTGCTCCTTCCTTGGCAAGTTGTCGCAGTCCCCAAAAGTGGTCAAGTGTGACCAACTACTCTTAAACTTGGTCAAGGGCCAACAGGCCCACAACACTCACTTGTGACTCGTCCCGAGTCACTCAGGTCTGACCAATTCCGCTTCAAACACCTCGAGCTTGGCTCAAGTAGCTTCGACCTATTGTAGTGTGACAGCCTCTTGTTCAGTAAATTCCTTGATTACTATGTCATTGAGAGTTCCTTCTAGGTGTTGTTCTGTAGTGATGACACCCTGTTTGATTTCAGCTCCCTAGCTTTCAAGTTCGGCGAATAGTTGGCATGCCTTCTCTTGGAGTGGTTGCAGTCGTTGAGGGATGTCCATTACTTTACTTTGCAGTGTGTGTACTTGTTGTTGGGTTGTGCATTACTCTGCGAACCTCTTCATTCTTTCAACTGGGATCACGGACTTTAGTTGCGCTTGTAGCACATCTGCATGCTACATTGCTTCATAGAGTTGTGCCTCCAATTTCTGCAATTATGGATTCTCTGCAAGGGTTTCATAGGTCTGGGTGCTTCCAGTGCTTAGATGCCTACATTCTGAAGCCAAAGTTTTTAATCGGTCGAATGCGCTTCGAGTAGTGGTCTCTCTTAGATATCTTATCTCTTGGGGTGTCTCAGGCACGGTGCAGATCTCGATATCCATGATGCGTTGTTGAATTTGTTGGATTACTGCTTCCAGTTGGGTCACCTATTGTGGAAGACGATCTTCCATATTCACTTCTATGATCATCACAGAGCACAGTGCCTTGTGAGCTCTTTCTTTTGTTTCAAGTTTCTCTGCTAGCAATTGGTCCTTGCTCTGTTGTAACTAGGATTTTTCCTCCTCCCATTTCGCTTGTAAGTCAACCTGCTCTTATTCTGCCTTTCTATGTTTCTCTTCATGTGCGCTCTGTGCTTGTGCCAAAGACTAGGTGGCTTCCGCTATGTCTTCTTGAGCTCGTCGAAGGCGGCCTTCGACTTTCTTAGTGATCTGGAATAACTGTGTGGGCTCATCTCCTATTCCTGATATTTCCGTTGTTAACGATGCCATAGAAACTGCTTGGCTAGACTAAAGTGCCTGCTGCGCTTCTTTGAATTTGCCCGTGATCCAGCGGAACAGTTCCTCCTGCTTTTCTTCTTTCTTTTTTCGTGAGCTCTAATGAAACATCATTCAGTGCAACAATTAAGAATCCAAAATCATCTTGGGTAAGCGTGGTTCGGGTGGCCTTAGTTTTCTTTCTTTATGAGGGCCTCGGTGGGGTAATCTTCCTTTTCTTGGAGGGATCTTCCTCATCCCTAGGCAGGGTAACCTCACCTTTTCTCTGTTCAACTTCTGTTCCCCCTAGTTCTTCATCATCACCTCCCTTCGCAGGTGAGAGCGAAGCAGTCTTCATGGATGTGTTGTGGATATATTGAACGTCCACATCCTTCTTAGTCTTGCACGGTCCTGGTGTATCCGGCATAGCTTCAGTGCTATCTACATCAGACATCTCTGCGAGGTCTGCTGCAACAAGGAGGTTTGTCGACCATTCCTTGGTAATATCCTCTAGGTCATCTTCTATCAGCTTGTAATATGAATGGAGTTGTTGTTTGTGCTCATATGTGAACGTTGTTATGTAGGTGAAGTGATGATTTGTGTTAAATTTCATCAAAGGTCAAAACCTATGAAGAGTGTTGGGTGTAATGCGCGGTGTAGACTTAATGGAATTCCTCAACTGAGTGTAGTATGCATGGAAGACAGCATTGGACTGCCACTATTTATTCATGTCATTGGAGTACCATAGTGTACATAACTTCATGGCCAGGGGTTCGAAGGATTCAATCTCTGAAAACATGGCTCCCTCAGGCAGTTCCCACGCGATGAAGGCGATGAGTATGAGAAACCAACTAAAGTGGAACTCATACTATTGGTCTTGCACTTGTCTACAGTCAATCTCTAGCTGATTTATAAGGTATTTCACCCAGTTCATTTGTAGTCCCTCTGATCACTTCCCTGTGAGGTCAACTACAAATCTGGTCACCTGTGTAGGTCTATTTTTTCGGACTAACTTGAATGTGATCAGCTGGAAACCAAAGCATACTGTTGCATTCTCAATGGAGGATACCTTGTAACCTCATGTGCCTTTCTCTAGATCGACATATGTGTCATTTATTCATTGAGCGAGAGCACGATCTGTGGTCTTTCCAAGGTAAAAGTCCTACAGGTCAAGGCCCTGCAATCTTAGCCCAGTGATCTGATTGATAAGAATCGTATCCATGGTGATGCGTCGGTCCAACCATAGGTATCCTCTGTGGTAGCAGGACAACAACAGTCAAACACAGGCATTTACTTCCTGATGCCTCCCAAAATGTGGAATCTTCATTACGTTGAGGAGGGTTGACTGTGCAAGGTTATGGGTCCATTGTTGTGATACAATCTTGGGGTTCTTTCCTTTTGTAATAGTCAAATACTTGTGTGAGGCTAGCATATTGTATACCTTGCAATATCCAAGGTTAGAATCACTGAATTTTAGCGTGGTGAGCTTCTCCTGGTCAGCATGAACTGCACACCCTTTTCGGGAGGTACGCAGTGGCTACAACATAGTCGAAGTCTTTGGGTACAGAGTCTCGATTCATTGGTCTGCTTAGTGGTGGGATATATTTAGGAAATATGCTTGGGATCATCTTCATAGTGGCGAAGTCGTTTCCTAGCTTAGATCATATTTCCGAAGGCAGTCAGGATGGTCCTGCTCGAGCAGTGGAGGGGGAAGCTGGCAGTACGCCCGAGGATGATGCCTATACACCTATAGACATTCTATGTTCTGACATGACTCTCAGCCATTAAATCAATTAGAACTTCTTCAACAATTTTCTTAGTAGTGTTGAGCTCATTCAACATACAAACTTGGGTCAGTTGGCTCAGGTACAAAAGGAATTTAGAGACGACAGTGAATAGTAAGGCAATGATATCAAGGTAAGTAAATCTTAGGGTTCACGCTCAGATTCTCAGTTACAAAAAGTATTCTCAGTGCGTGGCGTGACAGGTTAAGTAGGAAATCTCAGCAACGGTCTGCTTGCAATGGACATGAGGCCTTCATTAACTTCGTTCTATCCATTATGGTGCTATCCAACGGTCTAGTGGTAACCCATAACTACTTTTCGATCCATTCAGAGCGGTGGTCGAACGAGTATATCGGTTCCAATGGCTATATTGCTTCGTCATGGCGAAGTATTCTATGTTGTTGTTATGATATCTCGGCGAAGCTCCCATTCTGCAATTCTTCTTGCTGCGAAGTGTCCTCTAGAACCTCTTGTAACCTTACAGTATTAGCCCTATTCTTTCTTAACTTCCTAGCCTTCTTCCCAGTGAGTTTCATCTCAGTAATGCTTTTACCATTCTTATTTTTATCTTATGTGGTCTTAGTTACTTCGCGCTATGGAAATCATTTCTTAGGGTTCCTTGATAATACTTATTCTATATTAAAAATAGGTAACTCAATCTTCTGTGGATCCTCAAGTGTTCTCTTAGCTTCAACATCAGAGGTACTGATATTAAATATCTGTGATCTTCTCTTCTATTCTTCAATCAAGTGCGTGATCCATCTGGTCATAAAGTCTTTTAACTCTTTCTTCTTCTGTTCCAAAACTTTCTCTTCTTCTCTTCATATGGCATGCTCTCTATCAATCGAAGGTTTTCTTATGAGCATGGTAAACGGGGCTTTGTCTTCAACAAATTTAATGATCTCAAAGTCTTCCTCTATCGAAGTTCCATTGACATTCATAGGTATCTGGGTGAGCATTCCACATAGGTTTACTAGCTTTCCTCTGAAGAAACCTGTTCCTCCTAGGGAAGGGATCATGGCAGGCTTCCCTATAGCTTCCCACGTTCTTTATGGCATAATGTTCACTTGTGCTTCTTCATCAAGAGTACAATCAATGTCAAAGTCCCTTATTCTTGCTTCAATTTTCTCCTTTTCTTTGAAGATCTCTGATAGCCTAACATGTCGGTGGTCATTCAAGGTATCTTTCATCTGTAGCAATATATTTTATGATTCTTTCTGGGTTTCTACTATAATCTTGGCCTCTTGATCTCCCTCAGGGTTTTCTTGTTCCATATTCAGCTTCTCAATCCTAGCAATCATTCTAGGTCAATCCAATACTTCATGGTCCATAGCCTTACAACATAGGAAACTAGGTCTTCTCCCAGGGCATTCTTTAGCAAGATGTCTCGGTCATCTGCAACTATAATAGAGGGTTAATATTCTCATCCATTTATATGTTCCCCAACTCCTTCTATATTGTGCACTAGGATCATGGTGGCTAGCCTGCAAAAAAAAAATTATAGGATCCTGCATCCAGTTGTTAGTCCAGACATTCTTTCGATGCATAGGTATAACATATCTATCACTATATTTATCAGATCTATTCATGTTAAACTTTCTTTCATCTATTAATGCCCTAGTTTTGAATCTAGGACAGAATCTATCAAACATACCTAGATCCATGCTTTAGAAACAAAAAAAAATTCACTTATCTTACTTCTGCAAAGCACAAAGCTTCCAGATCTAAGACTTTTAACTATTCTTACCTTTATCAAGGCATAAAGCTTACAGATATTACCTTTTTCTTCACAGATCTGACTTCTTTTATTCAGATCTGACCTCTCTTTCTTTAGATCTGACCTCTTTTCTCGGCACAAAGATTCACAGGTCAAACAGAACATTATGCACTAGAGCAACAGATCTACGCACATAGCTTATTTCACGCAAACCTTCTTCTTCTTCAGTTCCCATCAATCACAGTTCCAAACTAGGCAACAGAACCATTTGTCGGTACAGGGGCAGACCCAGGGTTCAATTCTCAAGAGCACACCAACAAATCCCTAACTACCCTCCCTTTCAACAACACCTGCAAAGAAGATGAAGTATCACCTGAGGTAGAGGCACGGGTGGTTGCAAGACTCAGGTGTCTGCAACCTTAGTTGGGACACAGATCTGTGATTATCTTTCTTACAACGCACTTAGCATCAGTTATTCCTTAGCATATATTCATTAATATACTTCACATAAGGCACAAAGAATCACAGTGAATACTATACTAATAATGATTCAGTACTTATCCACGGAAATATAGGTTAGATTCAACATATCAAGCACTAATCATCTCATATATCAGATCTAATATTCATTCATTCATCAACAGCACAAAGAATAACTAGGTCTACTTAATCACATCAATCACTTAGCCAAGAAAGAGATAAATACATAAGATCAAAGCACAAAACACTATACACACAGTTACCATGGTTCACCCCCACCCTGGGGCTACGTACACAAAGTCTTCTTTATATTATCTCAGTCAAGCAGTTACAGCATAGAGCTCTAATGACCCTTACTTTGCACAAGACAGAAGATCTACACAGTCGCTAGATCCTTCTTCCTTTCTCTTCAGCAACAGACTATAACAACCTGCACTTAGCTCTCCGATCTCATGCACAGAGCACTCTAAGATACATCTGATCACACAGATCCAATTACTAGCACTAACATTTCATTCATACATCACATAGATGTACTACATTACTATCTCCTCTTTATCTTACTATCTACATTGCCTATTTATAGATTACAAAATGGGCCTAAACGTGGGTAGACCCACGGGTCAACATCCCTTTCCCGTTACATCAACCCAAAACCCTAACTTGGACCCCAAAATAGGTCTTGCTTCCTTATTTTCTGCTTCGTGTTGCACTCCTTCCTTGGCAAGTTATCACAGTCCCCAAAAGTGGTCAAGTATGACCAAGTACTCTTAAACATGGTCAAGGTCCAACACTACGCTTGATCTAACATTCATGAGATATCCTGCAGGATCTTAGATCAATGACTACCATTAGTTCACAACTTCATCCTTCGGAGATTCAAGCATTTTTGTAGGTAGGAGAAGCTAGATATCCCTGGAGGTTTTAGTCTCAGAGTGACGTGGTATGTTAACGTCACCTAGGTTGATGTGGACCCATAGTATGTGTGCCACATGTCACCCTAATTCGTGACTTTCACAGTCCTCATGTGACACATCTATTGGATTACTGAGAGGGGAGTGAATCAATAATAAAGCAATTTAATCCTTTTTCACCATAAAATGGAAGTGTTATATCAATTTAGCATTATCATCCAACAGTTTCAGAGTAAATAAACAATGAACAAATGAGAAATCGAACACATAAACAATACACCAGTGTTTTACGTGGAAACCCAAAGTGAGAGAAAACCACAGAATTCTTTTTCTTATATGTCTTTAAGAATTACATTCATTGGAAGCACCAACTTCCTTTGTTTTCCAGTTGCAACTGGAAGGAGGCTACAACCCCCTAGTTTCTTAGACTACAACCTGAGGGAAGATCCAACTCCCCAATTCTCTGGCTACAACCACCTATGTTCTCCAGCTACAACTGAAAGGTGGCTACAACCACCTTTCCTTGCCCCATCCAACCATCCTAACGTATAAGTAGAATGATGGAACCACTGTCACACTATCACTGTGAGATATGCTTCTATAAACCTGTACCAATCAACCTGTACGAAACAACCTGTACCAATAACCTGAACCATGCATCAACCATGCATCAACATGTACCTCAACCTGTAATCAACCTGTACCATAAACAAGTGCATCAACCATGCACCAACCTGTACCAAACAACCTGTAATCAACCTATACCATAAAAAATTGCATCAACCATGCACCAACCTGTACCTCCACCTGTACCATCAACAAGTGCATCAACCAAGCATAACACAACAACTCATAATCATCACCAAGATAAATAATAATATACCAATACAAGTATGTTACATCATCCATAAACCATGTGTCAAAAATACTACTAACAAGTGCCTCTAACCATGTACCAAGTATGTACCAATCACGTATCAACTACTCATCAACTATGACTCATCGAGATGTACCAACATCATCAACTATACACCTCATGTATGTGCCAACTCATCAACTACTTGTCTCAACCATGTACCCAACATGTACCTCAACCAAATTACCTCATCAATTTCATCATCCAAATCTGATTTGTAACTCTATAATAGACCTAGTTTATATGATCACATACCTGCAAACCTTCCTTAAGTTTAACAACAAGAGACTAGCATTTTCATCAAACTTTACTTTAGTCTCACATGACTAGTTTTGGATTAGTCAACAACCTTAACTTGAAATAATCATAATTATGTACCTGTAATGAATAAAGATCTGAAAATAGTACACAATGTTCTTCAGTGTGTTTTATGCAATTCCTCCAGGTGTCACTACTTGAAACCTCTCAGAAAAGGAGTTATAGAAAAAATGGCATACCTTGTTGAATTTTGGCTTATTCTAGAGAGCAAACTTGTAGAGTGTGCCCTTCACGGAATATTTGTTGTATGGGTATGAAAATTGTACACAGAATACTAAAGATTGTACTCTAACCAACACATTTGGTCTTACTAAAGTTGGATATGTTATGAATAAGTTATGACATTTTTACCCGAAACACTTGTTTTAGACTAGTTTCAGAACTAGCCACAAACGCTATTCTCCACGGTGTGTAACTCCAAAAATACAACAACCCACAAGATGAAATTTGCACCACATATACTTGGATATGTTTCCTTAGTGGCCTCCCAATTTCATGATTGGAATCATTCTATAAAAAAAATTATTGTGAAAATGGTGAGATGACCTGTAAATAACATACCTTAAAAAGCATCATCAAAATAATTTGTCCTCCCTTGAATTTCGACATTCTTTACTTCACCTTCCCTCTGAAATTCGGCTTAGATATCCTTTGGTTACCTCAGTTACCTGTAGATATTCAATATGCTCAAGTGTGATTAAAATGATATATCCTTGCCTCTTATTTATACTTTCATGTAGCTTCCTCAAGGAGTTACCTTTTAACCATCTTAACCCACTTTCCTTATTTTAGGGTTAACCAACTTCTAACCACTTGTCCAATTAGTAATTTTTCCATTAAATTTATTATTTAAATAATTTATTTTGTATCCAATTTGACTTATAGTACAGTCATCACTTCACTCTACCTCAAAGGGTTACCTTCTAACCATCTTAAACCACTTTCCTTATTTTAGGGCTAACCCACTTCTAACCACTTGTCCACTTAGTAATTTCTCCATTAACTTTATTATTTAAATAATTAAATATTTTGTATTCACTTTGACTTATATTATACTCATCACTTCACTTTATTATTTACCTTCTAAAATCTCTTAAACCACTTTGACCTTTTGGGGCTTCTAGATGACTCATGAGGGTTCTCCAACTTCACATGGCCATAACTCTCTATCCGTGAGGAGTTATGTGATGTTCCACTTATTATTGGAAATGGAATAACATGTACTATCCATATAGAATAGTATTACTTGAAAATATATCAAAACTCATACCATTATCCATCAAATAAACTTGGGTCCATTACCCAAACCTGGGTTCTCCAACTTCACATGGCCATAACTCTCTAACCGTGAGGAGTTATGTGACATTCCACATACCACCGGAAATGGAATGACATGTACTACCCATCTATAATAGTCTTACCTTCAAATATATACTAACTTTATTACATCAAATGACCGGAAATGGCATGAATAGTCTTACATCAATGACAACCAACAATCCATACCAATTTTCCATTAACCTAAGCCAACTGTCTAACAACATTGACCTTGACACTTGTCACCATCTGATTGGGCCATGTGTCATATTTGTATTATGCCACATGTCTCCCTCCTAGATCATGGATTTGCAATTCGTGGCTCCAGGAGTTTTTCATTTTTATATCAACCTTTGAACATTGCCGAAGTGTGATGCAGGAGCATCTCAAGCGAGCCAGCGCGGAGACAACAGACAGCTGGACAAGCGCCCAGCACAAATTTTGAGAATGTTTTAGAACCTTAAATGAAACAATTAAATGAAGGCGCACTTGTATAATGTAAACGAACCTTGAGTGATCCACTCTCGTCCTTAGTAGATAGAAAGCAATTATGGTAGTTAATGCAAGTAGGTAGAATTGAATGTGTAGATTAGACAGTTTTAGAGAGTAAGAGGGAAACGGGATATAGACACCCTCATTGTGTATTGTAACATCAGGAGCATGATTATGAGCATAGAAGAGAAACAGAGAGTTGTGTAGAAGACTCCATGTACAGAAGTTCTGAATTAATACAAGAAAGTTGTGATTCAAACTCATGGTGTTCATATATTCTTTGTGTATGCATCTTTGAATGTTATGCTCATGAATGTTTTTACTCTTTCTGTCATGCAATTTCTTTTATGCTATGTATGAATGATTTCTTATTGAATATTTGAAATCTGAGAGGAAAAAGGAGAGGAATGAGTTTCAATTGTTTCTCTATCTGAGCAAGAGTTCCTACAAGGAGTGCAGTTGAATTGTCCACAAGGAGTGCGTCGACGAGGTGTTCAAGGGTTTGTCTCTGAAATCTCAGGAGAGATATCTTTTGTCCTCATTTCCACAGAAGTGTAGTTGGGTACAGGAGCCATGAAAGGAGTGCGCAGGCTGAGCGAAGTCTCAGGGTTGTGGATCTGAGTGAAGTACTGAGGGAATGTTGCTACAGGTGTGTGCAGAGTCGAAGGATTTCAACACTTGGAAGTGCTTGAAAGTCTGCCGCAAGGAGTGCGTGCAAGGGTTTTTCTGGGAGACGCAGAGTCATGGGAAAGTTCAGAGGGATTTGAACCTTCGAAGGAGTCGAAGGAAGGCATAGCGACATCGGACCATAGGAGGACGAATTCTCAGAGGAAGGATGAACGGTCAAAATTCTCTAAAGCGAATTCGTGAAGTCCTGTGGGTCGTTAGATCTCACGGAGGAACAGGGGAGATACAGCGAGTATTCCCAAAAGGTTCTAAGCTTAGGAGGATTAGGAACATAGATCCAAGCCACAAGGGCCATTGGATTTACACGTGGATTTCTATATCGGGTTTTCGTAGATTGAAATCCTGTAAACTTTGCAACAGGAATCGTGAAATCACGAAACGCGAAATCCTGAAGGCTAAGAGAATGATGTGGGGCCACAGAGGAGTCAAAGAGTGGACGGGTGGTGCACTATTGACATGGAATCAACTCCGTTGATCATATCAGAGTTTCGGGGAGTGAAGTTCTGAATTCTCTGCATTAGGATTCGCGATATCGCGAAGTCCGAAGTCCCGATAGAGTAAAGGGCATTGAAAAGTCAACCTTATGAGCGTGTTAGAATTTCAGAACATCGGGTTTCGAGAATCGCGGGAACAATTTGTTGGATACCTAGACCGTCGAAATTTCAATAAGGAAAAGCCCGAAAGAGAAGAGGACGGGTCAGCATTGACGGTTTTCGGGTTTCTGAGATTTGAAAGACAAGCACGTGACCAACAGATTCACAAAAGGGCGAAGTTCGATTTCCCGAAGAAAAGAGGGAAATTTCTGAAGTTGATTGTGGGTGCAGGTTTCTCGAAAGGGAAATAGAAGATCCATCCCAAAGCTCTTCGGGTCAGCGTTAAGGGAAAGATCATGTGTTTACGTGGACCTTCCAACCTGCGGGTTGTGGAGGGAGCGTGCGTCACCATTTCTAGTATCAGAGCACAGAAATGATTCTTTGCTTTCTGTAGCAGATAAAAAGAGAATTCACCATGCCGCCAAGGAGAAGGGACAGGAAAACACCTAATCCACCAGAGGAGAGGGAAATGTCGTGAAGAAGAGGTAGGCAGATGACTAATCCAGCCATGGAGATCGAAATGTGTGATCTACGAGCTGGACTCGAAGACATGGAGACGGCACAAAGACACACAGTTGGTGCTGGGGATCTTAGTGATTCTGAAAGTGAAGTTGAAGATGAACGTGAAGAAGAAGTTGCAACTGAAGATGCAGCAAACAAACTTTTGATCAAAGCTATTGCAAGGATGGGTGCAAGAGCGAAGATGAACATTCCAGTTTATGAGGGAAACTTGGATGCAGAGGAGCTTCTAGACTAGATTAGAGCTTTGGACACATACTTTGACTATGAAGATGTCGAAGAGGACAAGAAGATCAAGCATGTTGTCACAATATTGAAGGGACATGCAACATTGTGGTGGGATGAACTACAAGCTGACAGACGGTGCAAAGGCAAGAAGAATATTAAGAGTTGGGATAGAATGATCGCAAAGATGAAGGCGAAATTCATTCCCAGGGATTACCAGATTACTCTGTTCAGGAGGATGCAGAACCTGAGACAAAAGTTGATGACAGTGAAAGAATACACTGAAGAATTCTACAAGCTGAACATCAGGGCAGGCCATTGGGAAAGTGATGATGAAAAATTTTCCAGATACATGAATGGCCTGAGATACGACATTCAGAATGAGATGAGCATGGTAACCATCCGAACAGTGGAAGATGCTTATCAAATGGCTCTAAAAGCTGAAGAGAAGCAGAGCCGAAAGAAAAGTCAAAGAGGTCGAGGCAGAAGTCAGCCCAGAGGAAAATCAGTTGCCCGGGATAAATATCAGAAGCCCAAGGAGGACTGGAAGAAACCTCATACTCGAACTGAGAGAGGGGGAACCTCACAGAGAGGGAAGCATACTGAACAGAGAGGAGATTATGTTGATAATAATACTTTTCCTTGTACTATAGGTAGAGGAAGAGGAAGAGGTAGAGTAATAACATTCTTCACATGCGGGAAGAATGGGCACAAGTCTTACGAGTGTCCAGATAAAAAGAGAGAAGGAGGAGAAGCTCATATCGCTGAAGCACAAAGGTGAGATGTTGAAGCATAAGGTGTTGAAGGCGAAAGATCGTTGATGATGTGAAAATTTATTTTGACACCAGAAAAGGAGGTGGAGAGTTCAGTCCAAAGGACCAGACTTTTTCAGAATGCTTGCAAGACCAAGGAAAGGGTATGCAAGGTCATCGTGGACAGTGGTAGCACAGATAATCTTGTTTCTATGGAGATGGTAGAAAAGCTGGAGCTAGAGACAATTTATCATCCAAGCCCATTGTTATCACTGAAATTTCGTCCGCACAGGGCGACAAGAACTATGCATCGTCAACATAGAAAAACAGTCATTCATGGCACAAGGATTAACTCCACAGCACAGCAAAAGGGTTAAAACTATGCAAAATGGCCAAAAAATTAAAAAGCTCTATGCATCCACTGAGCGCGCGCGCGTGCAACATCTTCGTATCTGGAGCGCATATGCGCGGCTGTGGGGTGCAAAACCCGCGCGCCTGCCAAACAATGCATTTATGAAGCTGGCCGGCCTCCCAACCACTAATGGATCGGCTCCCAAGTCGATTTGACATCAAATCCGAGCTCAATCTACGTGGGGAGGCTGGTCAAAGACCTAATTGTGCCCTAAAGAGCCTCTTTTCACATTCAAAAGAGGTTGCATAATAACCCAATGCTTGGCTATAAAAAGCCATGAATGACCACCATTTTCTCAAGGAATTCTTCATACTGTTATGCTGCTAAGATGGCTAGAGACCTCTTCTTTGGTAATACACATTGTAAGCTGCATTTCATAAGCTATTCACCCCTCTCTTGTGTGAATAATCTTGGAGTTCTTTCATCCACATTTCATCTTTTCTTGTAAGGAGGGAAAATCAGTTGAGGGCCTCAAAGAGCCTTCCATTGGAGAGGGAAGGGACCCAAGTCCTCTTTCTCCATTGTGTATCTTTGGATTTCATCTATCAGACCAGCTAATACATTGGTGATATTGGTCCATTGTTATTTGTTTTTATTTTTATTTCCATGCTCATAGTTTTATTTAGTTTTTGTTTAATTCTTCTTAATAGCTTAGTTGTTTTCTTTCTAACCTTTTACATTACAGTTGTCATGACTAGCAGAGCCCAACTAGACATGTAAGCACTCACTTTTTGCTCACACATCGATGAAAAGAGTGCAAACAGATTGGCGACCATACTGGGGAGTTTGGTAAATTCCTCCCTCATTTGGGCTTCATTTGCTTTCCTTTTGATTTCACTGACTTGCAGGTGCACAAACCGGCCTCTGCCAACCTGATTAACAGTCAATTCATCA
>ML780582.1:1122810-1134139 GCA_009831015.1 Picea engelmannii
TTGTTAATAGCTTAGTTGTTTTCTTTCTAACCTTTTACATTACAGCTGTCATGACTAGCAGAGCCCAACTAGACATGTAAGCACTCACTTTTTTCTCACACATCGACGAAAAGAGTGCAAACACCCATACAGAATTTCATGGCTACAAAAAGGACATCAGGTAACGGTCACTAAACAGTGTTTAGTTGAATTTAAGATAGGGGGATATAATGACAAGATACTTTGTGATGTCATTCCCGTGGATGTTTGTCATCTATTGCTGGGTAGACCGTGGCAATATGACAGAAATGTGATTCATGACTGGAGAATGAACACATACACCCTAGAGAAGAATGGGAGGACTCACATGTTGCTTCCAATCAAGGATAAGGAGGTGAAGCCGGAAGTAAGAAACATTGTACTTCTCATGAGTGGGAAGGAACTTCTTACAGAGGTTAAGAAGAAGGAGGAACCGCAATTCATTGTGGTCAGGAAATCGAAGATTGTTTTGACTAGCACAAGAGTGGATGAATTACCAGAAGAAGTTCAGGAGCTGCTGGAAGAGTTCGTTGATATAGTAGTGGAAGAACTACCTCGTTTGTTGCCACCGATCAGAAGTATGAGTCATCATATTGATCTCATACCAGGAGCCATTTTACCAAACAAATCTATGTACAGATTGACGCCGCAAGAGAATGAAGAGGTCAAAAGACGAGTCCAGGAGTTGTTGGACAAAGGTTTGGTCAGGGAAAGCTTGAGTCCATGTGTTGTTCCGATAGTACTCAGTCCAAAGAAAGACAGAGGTTGGAGTATGTGTACTGACTCAAGGGCGATTAACAAGATAACCATCAGGTACATATTTCCATTGCCAAGGATGGATGATTTGATGGATTGCTTGAGTGGAGCAAAGTATTTTTGAAAGATTGATTTGAAAAGCGGTTATCACCAGATCTACATGAGAGAAGGTGATGAATGGAAGATGGCATTCAAAACCAACAAAGGGTTGTATGAATGGCTTGTTATGCCATTTGGCTTAAAAAATGCACTTGGTACCTTCATTAGGTTTATGAACGAAGTCCTAAGGGAGTTCATTGGAAAATTTGTCATTGTGTATTTAGATGACATACTGGTTTTCAGTAAAACAGTGGCAAAGCATCTGAAGCATTTGGCTATAGTGTTGCATAGATTGCAGCAGGAGAAGCTATTGATAAACATGAAGAAATCCTCATTCATGAAGACAGAGCTCATTTACTTGGGATTTTTTATTTCTACAGATGAGTTGATGATGGATCCAGATAAGGTGGAGGTAATCAAGAATTGGCCATCACTGAAGAATGTTTTTGAGGTGAGAATTTTTCACGGATTAGCTAGTTTCTACTGAAAATTCATTAGGAATTTCAGTGGAATTAGTGCGCCGATGATGGACACAGTGAAGAAAAGACACAAATATTTTCACTGGACAGAAGAGGT
Organism: Picea engelmannii; assembly: GCA_009831015.1. Classification (NCBI taxonomy): domain Eukaryota; kingdom Viridiplantae; phylum Streptophyta; class Pinopsida; order Pinales; family Pinaceae; genus Picea; species Picea engelmannii. Next base: position 1,124,260 of record ML780582.1, read on the forward strand.
TGAAAAGAGTTTTAATCTGTTGAAGAGGAAGATCAAAGAATAACCAGTTTTGGTGTTACTGGATTTTCGAAAAACATTTCAAGTGAAATGCGATGCAAGTGGATTTGCAATAGGGGTAGTCTTGAGTCAGGAAGACAGGCCGATAGCATATTTCAGCGAGAAGTTGAATGAAGTGAAAGAGAAATACTCCACTTATGATAAGGAGTTTTATGCTATTATTCAGGCATTAAAGAAATGGAGACATTACTTGATCCCGAAAGAGTTTGTCTTGTATAGTGACAATCATGCATTGCAATTTGTGACTCAACAAGAAAAGTTGAATCAGAGACATGTCAAATGGGTTGAGTACATGCAAAATTTTACTTTTGTGATTAAACATATTTCGGGTACTGCTAACAAAGTTGTTGATGCTTTGAGAAGGAAGTGTTTGCTATTGCAGGAGTTCAGAGTCAGAACGTTGGGTTTTGATGACCTCAAGAACATGTACCGAGGTGATCATAATTTCAAGGAAGCATATGAAGTAGCTGAGAATACAATTCTCAGAGATAGAAGCCAATGGGCAGAATACATGATTCAGAAAGGATTACTGTTTAAAGGTAATCAACTGTGTATTCTGAAATTCTCCATGAGGGAGAATTTGTTGAAGGAGAAACACAGTGGAGGATTGGCAGGGCACTTTGGTCACGACAAGACGTTCGCAAAGTTAAATGAGTCATATTTTTGGCCGGGAATGCGAGCAGACGTCAAGAGATTCATGGACAGATGCAGGATTTGTCAGCATTCAAAGGGAAGAAGATAGAATGCGGGGTTTTATCAACCATTTCCCATACCAGAAAGGCCGTGGGATGCAATCAACATGGATTTCGTATTGGGGTTGCCAAGAACACAAAGAGGTTTTGACTCAATATTTTTGGTGGTGGATAGATTTTCCAAGATGGCACACTTAATTCCATGTCAGAAAACCAGTGACGCAACTAACATTGCAAATATGTTTTTCAAAGAAATCATTCGACTTCATGGCTTACCAAGAAGTATAGTTTTGGATCGAGACACCAAGTTCATAGGTCACTTTTGGAGGACCTTATGGAAGAAGCTGGGAACTAAATTGTCATTTAGTTATGCTTATCATCCTTAGACGGATGGACAAATAGAAGTGGTAAACAGAAGTCTGGGAGACTTGCTGAGAATCCTGGTGACAGAACACCACAGCCAGTGGGACAACATATTACCACAGGCAGAATTTTCTTATAACGACTCGGTTAACAGAAGCACAGGGAAAAGTCCATTTCATATTGTCTATGGCATGCAGCCGAGGGGAATTTCTGAATTGAGAGATTCAGAATAGATTTCAACTAGGAGTGCTGGTGCAGAAGATTTCGCAGAGGCGATGAGGGAACTTCACAGCCAGGTGAAGCAGCGAATGCAGAATTCAAGGCAAGAATATAAGCACAGAGCCGATTAGCACAAGAGACAACTTCAATTTGAGGTTGGTGACTTGATTCTAGCACATTTGAGAAAGGAAAGGTTCCCAATATGAACATATAATAAGCTAAAGATGAAGAAAATCGAACCATGTAGGGTCTTGAAGAAATTTGGGGCGAATGCTTACGAGATTGAATTACCCGATGGGATCGAAATTTCTTCGATATTCAATATCTCAGATTTGTACCCATATAAAGCTGAGGAAGCAGGGATGGGAAATGAACAGCCAGTGATCCAGTGGACAAAGCAGATGCCAGTTGCAAATAAGTCGCAGATGGAGCGCATACTAGATAAAAGAGTGAGCAAGAAGACTAGGCGAAAGCAATACTTTGAGTATCTGGTCAAATGGAAGAACCATCCAGTTGAAGATGCCAGCTACGAGAGTGAAGCAGAGATCCAAAGGCATGGACACACTGTGCGCGAGCTCATGGATAGGAGCCCATGAAAATTTTCAAGCCAGGGAGTATGATGCAGGAGCATCTCAAGCGAGCTAGCGCAGAGACAATGGACAGCTAGACAAGCGCCCAGCACAAATTTTGAGAATGTTTTAGAACCTTAAATGAAACAATTAAATGAAGGTGCACTTGTATAATGTAAATGGACCTTAAGCGATCCACTCTCGTCCTTAGTAGATAGAAGGCAATTATGGTAGTTAATGCAAGTAGGTAGAATTGAATGTGTAGATTAGACAGTTTTAGAGCGTAAGAGGGAAACGAGATATAGACACCCTCATTGTGTATTGTGACATCAGGAGCATGATTATGAGCATAGGAGAGAAGAAGAGAGATTTTTAGTAGACTCCATGTACAGAAGTTCTGAATTAATACAAGAAATTTGTGATTCAGACTCGTGGTGTTCATATATTCTCTATGTATGCATCTTTGAATGTTATGCTCATGAATATTTTTACTCTTTCTGTCATGCAATTTCTTTTATGCTATATATGAATGATTTCTTGTTGAATGTTTGAAATCTGAGAGGAAAGAGGAGAGGAATGAGTTTCAATTGTTTCTCTATCTGAGCAAGAGTTCCTGCAAGGAGTGCAGTTGAATTGTCTGCAAGGAGTGCGTCGACGAGGTGTTCAGGGGTTTGTCTCTGAAAGCTCAGGAGAGATAGCTTTTGTCCTCATTTCCACAGAAGTGCAGTTTGGTACAGGAGCCGTGCAAAGAGTGCGCAGGCTAAGCAAAGTCTCAAGGTTGCGGATCTGAGTGAATTATTAAGGGACTGTTGTTGCAGGTGTGTGCAGAGTCGAAGGATTTCAACACTTGGAAGTGCTTGAAAGTTTGTCGCAAGGAGTGCATGCAAGGGTTTTTTTGGGAGATGCAGAGTCATGGGAAAGTTCAAAGGGATTTGAACCTTTGAAGGAGCCGAAGGAAGGCATAGTGACATTGGACCACAGGAGGATGAGTTCTCAGAGGAAGGAAGGACGGTCGGAATTCTCTGAAGAGAATTCGCGAAGTCCCGTGGGCCGTTAGATCTCACGAAGGAACAGGGGAGATACGGCGAGTATTCCTGAAAGGTTCTAAGCTCAGGAGGAGTAGGACCATAGATCCAAGCCACAAGGGAAGTTGGATTTACACGTACATTTCTATATCGGGATTTCATAGATTGAAATCTCGTAAAATTTACAACGGGAATCGCAAAATCACGAAATGCGAAATCCTGAAGGCTAAGAGAATGGTGTGGGGCCACAGAGGAATCGGAGAGTGGATAGGTGGCGCACTATTGACATGGATTCAACTCCATTGATCATATCAGAGTTTTGGGGAGTGAAGTTCTGAATTCTCTGCATTAGGATTCGCGATATCACGAAGTCTGAAGTCACGATGGAGTAAAGGGTGTTGAAAATTCAACCTTGTGAGCGTGTCGGAATTTCGGAACATTGGGTTTCAGGAATCACGGGAACAAGTTGTTAAATACCTAGAATGTCGAAATCGCGATAAGGAAAAGCCCGAAAGAGAAGAGGATGGGTCAACGTTGACAGTTTTTGGGTTTCAGAGATCTGAAAGACAAGAGCGTGACCAACGGATTCATGAAAGGGCGAAGTCTGATTTCCTGAAGCAAAGAGGGAAATTTTTGAAGTTGATTGTGGGTGCAGGTTTCCCGAAAGGGAAATAGAAGAGCCATCCTGAAGCTCTTCAGGCCAGCATTAAGGGAAAGATCTTGTGTTGACCTGGACCATCCAACCTGCGGGTTGTGGAGGGAGTGTGTGTCACCAAAGTGTCAAATATATATATACCATTGTAGATCTTCAACTGTCTTGATCTAATGGCCTTTATTTATTCTGAAACTTTGGGGTTCGGGAGTTATTTATTCATCTGAGTTGTTTATCATTGGAGTAGGTCAAGACTGGAGTTGACCACTATCTTTCTTAGCACACTCTGACATTTTTCACTCTAGATCAACGATTGATGGGATTTTATGATCCGATGGTCGAAGGGAGTTTGTGACTCTTGGGCTTCGACCTTCAGGTAAACTTACCTATTTTAGAATTTTTTTCACCAGAGTGGTCAGCTCCGGAGTTGACCACCTGATCCAATGGCTCATATTTCTCTTGAGTATATCTTAGATTAACAATATGCATGAGTTCATTTAATATGAGACTCTAGGATATTGTGGCTTACACTGTCCTTCCACTAAACTCGATCAGATGGTCGAGGATTCATCTGAAGTACCTCCTTGATCTAACAGCTAAGGGGATTTTGTCACTTCACAAGTTTGTTCCTCTGCCTTATCTCCAATGTTCGTCGAAGTGGCGAAGTTCCGATGTCCTGAAACTTACACTATCCTTCCACTTGGATTTGATCAATGGTTCTAACTGATCTAATGGTTGTGATTACTCCAGAAATTTCAATGGACGATTAGATTTTTACGATCCTTCACAAGGGATTCTTCTATGTAGGCTTTGGCTTCTGTGTGATCTAGCAGTCCAATATTTTCCCATGAACTATATCAACGGACATGATTCTTCCTTGATTCTTTTGGAGTTTTACTATGGGGATTTCAATCCCGATAGCACTTCTGCAATGTGCTCTCCCTTCTGAACTTTTCTTCGTCCTTTCCAAAGACCTTAACATTGCATGCTTTGATTTTGTGTGTGTATTCTGTGTAAAATATCCTTGTTATCTCTCCTAAGATTTAGGAACATAGGATCATTGTTAATCCTAATGTGATCAGCAGTGATCACGAATTTCTTCTACCTCAAGGCAATCTTTATTTTCCTCTAATTATTGTACATGTTTGACTCATGTTTCCATCAATGAAAACACATAATCAATAATTCCAACATAACTTAATTAACACCTAGAAATTTAATAAAACCTTCACATAGTTTAGTAGGGTCTACCCCCCTTGGCTTCCCTAGGAGTGAGCCTAGATGGAAGGACTCTATATTGAGGTGACAGTGGGTCTAGACTTATGTTTGTGCCTCCAAGGACACACCAAGTGGGTTGGAGACTTCTCCATGTTTATAAGTGTGTATTAGGATGACAACGGGGGCCAAGATTGGAAATTATAAGGTTGGGCCTAATATTAAAGAGAATGAGTTTACATGTATTAGATCCTTCAAACTTTGATAGTTTGAGGGAGGAGGTTGTTGAATTCCTTTTTCTATTGGAATGAGAATTTCCACCAACAATATTTAACATTTCTATGCATATTTTGATACATCTAGAATATGAACTAGAGAATTGTGGCCCAATAAGAACGAGATGGACATATCATATAGAAAGATATATGAAGGTTTTGAAAACATTTGTTCCTACTAGGGAAAAACTGGAAGGGACCATGCTTGAGGGATATTCAATGCAAGAGGCCATGGGATTTTGCACAGAATATATAAATGACTTTAAAAATGCCAATCGACGTGTATGGGATGATGACAAAGATGAGAGGGTTGCATGTGAAGTATTAGAAGGAAATGGATGTCACTTCAAGCTATCAAATCAAGAAATAAGTGTGATGCATGCCTATGTTCTTCAAAACACATCTTCGTTCGATAAGTCGCGTAGGTAAAAAAACAATTATACAATAATTTATTTAATCAATTGCATTTACACATTTATATTATTAATATTACTATTTATACTTTAATATTCTATTTAGAAAATATGAAGAAGAGAATCAAACATGGATGCAATATCGACCTCAAAAGTGCATGAGACATCATGATTTGATTGGAGGTGATTATTTTCCAAAATTTAAAGAATGGATTGCTAATGAAATCAGTGATGCAAAAGAAGAAGGTAAAGATCTAACATGAGAGTAAATTGAGCTTTCAAAATATCCACATTTATGGGCTATGCATTTTAGTAGAATGTGGGCCTATGGTAGTCATTTAAGAGTGGAAGAAAAAGACAAAGGAAAGACAAATTGTGGTTGTGTTCTTAGTGTTGAATTTATTCACATAAATTGTATGTTGGATTCATCCAAGAAATTATTCAAGTGGATTTTGGTGAAAATAGTCTTGTATTATTAAAATGTAAGTGGATTCGACCATCTGCGGTACAACTTGATGATTATGGATTTGTACGCGCAAATACATGATAATTTTTATCAATGAAAGATGAGCCATATGTTTCCCCTCTTCAAATTAACCAATCATTTCTAATTGATGATAGAAGAAGCCAAGGATAGTCGTATCTCATTCAAGTAGAGTCTCGTTCAAAACGAAAATTCATGGAAGTTGTCAATATAATGCCTCATGAGAAATATGTTAATTTACAAGAAAAATTCGAAGAAGTGGTTGAAGACGATGATGGAGTGTTTGACGAAGAGATTTTGATTACCAATGAATAGATTGGGAGAAATAATGTATTGCAAGTCACAGATGAGGATGAGGAACAAAATCAAGCAGATGCAAACACAAGTGATCGGGATTCTAATCTTGGTGGCAATGTTGATCTGAATTTTAGGGGGTATATGGTCTAAATTCGGATGAAAAAGTCATAAATCTATAAACCTAATAGATTTCCCATGTGGATCAAGGAGATTCCCACCTCCTCATTAATTAATTGGGCTAACAGGTTTCCCATGTGGGTCAAAGAGAGTCCCACCTCTCCACTGGGTTTTATTTTTCACTACTTAGTTAGTTGAGTAGTTAGAACTATTATTACAATAATAGAGACTCATTTAATGAGCTCTTTCCATTATTGTATCGGGTTTTATTTTCCACTACTTAGTTAGTTGGGTAGTTAGATATATATACTAATAATAGAGACTCATTTAATGAGCTCTTTTTTACTTTGTCCAATGGACCATTTTGTAATGCTATATAAAGGCCTAGCAAGCCTTCTCATAATATGAAGTTACTCATTTTGGATTCTCTCATATTTTTACTGTTCATTGTGAGATTAATTAGCTCTGAGTGATTTAATAGTAATGAGTTTTAGAGGTGAGACTCCTCTTTGAGCCTCACCTCCCAAGTACTTCATTTACATGTTTTTTTTCTCCATGCTTCTTAACTGGCATGTCACCTTAACTTGTTAGATTATCACCTAAACTTTGGTTATATGAATGGTGTAATTTATTATTGAATGTAATAAATATATGAGTATAGTTGTGCTTATTCACTGTTGTTTTACTAATAAATTTCTGAATCTAATCATCATTATTTTTTTGGTACATTGTATACAAAACCTGAGATGTTCATTGTTGATTTGAAGTGCATTTCACTTATTGTTAAGGGCTAATCATAAACCCATTTGATCATCCTACTATATGTTTGGATTTTGGAGTAATGAGTCAATTAAATTCTAAGTATTTCCATCATTTAACCATTGTTTATTTGAGTACAAAATTAATCTGATTTTGCATTTCACTTATTTACTGCTTATTTATGGTTGATTTACTATAATAAAGTTCTTGAGTATAGGTGTGCTTATTCAATGTTGTTTTACTCATAAATTTATGAATCTAATCACAATTATTCTACTAGTATATTGTATACAAAACCTGAGTTGTTCATTGTTGATTTGAAGTGCATTTCACTTATTTTTAAGGGCTAATCATAAATCTATTGATCATCTTACTACATGTTTCGCTTTTGGAGAAATTACTGAATTAAATTATGAGCATTGTCATTCTTTAACCACTGTTGATTTGAATACAAAATCTGAGTTTGTATTTCACTTATTTACTATTGATTTATGGTTAATTTACTATAATAAGATCTTGAGTATAGGTGTGCTTATTCACTATTGTTTTACTCATATATTTTTAATCTAATCATCATTATTCTACTGGTACATTGTATACCAAACTTGAGTTGCTCACTGCTGATTTGTAGTGAATTTCACTTGTTGTTAAGGGCTAATCATAAATCCATTTGATCATCTTTATACATTTTTGGCTTTTGGAGCAATTACTAAATTAAATTCTGATTATTATCATCATTTAACCACTACAGATTTGAGTACAAAATCTAAGTTTGCATTACACTTATTTATTGTCGATTTGAAGATATATAAGAAACACGTCAAGGGATGATTTTAAGTGGCATTTGTTCTTTCACATGCCCACTTAATTTTTTATCACATGCACTAATAAAATATGAAATTCAAACTAATATTCCACTGTTGTTCTAGTGATTCAAGTTGTTGATTTATACATTATTATTTATTTGGACTTTGGGAAATGAGGAAAAGGACTGTAAGGCGCAAATTACTAGATGATAGTGATCATAGCATTGAAACATTGACAGAATATGAGCGCTTTCATAGAGAATATGTGACCAAGAATAATGAATATTTATCGTCTCTTGGTTTGATAAACAGACAAGTTGTAAATCTGCTAAGTAGTATATTATTTGTTTAGTAGTGTTTAATGAAATTTTATAGGAAAGATATTTATGTATATAAGACATAATATGATATTTTTTTTTGTTTATAAGAAATAAAAAGAATGCAAAGAAAATGTGAAGAAAAAACAAAAGGAAAGTAAAGATATAGTGTCGCCAACTCATAGAATCTAACGCATTTGTGATTCAACAAATGTAGTTAGTGAAAATAATAGTTGTGATGATGTGCAGCCTGATATAGCACATGGTGATGTGAAAATTGATGATCTATTATCACAAAGTCTAAGAGAGATTGTTGAAAAACATGATCAAAGAAAAGGAACACTAAGTCTCTAGATGATTTATTCAAAATTAAAGGATTTGTTTGAAGTGAAATTTGTGGAGACCGGTATTGATCTACCTACTTCCACACCTGTTGTGGCCAAGGAGCATGCAATTCTGGTTAATTAAATTCATGAAGAGAGACCTCTTGCATATCATATTCCTCAAAGTACACATGTTGATTAACAACTTTTGATGGAGCTAGTACTAGATCAACCAGAAATATTGGTAATGGTTTAGAATATATGTTTTCTTCTATCAAAAGACAAATAATAAGTCAAGAATTGTACAGATCTACAGAGAGGAATGAAAAAGAAAGAAAAATAGAAGGAAAGAAGCCATTATTGGTTGAGGTATTGAGAGATGGTGAGCCCATTGGGAAAAATGCTGCAAGGTGGGCCTATGATTTGGGTGTAAGATGTAGGGCCCATTTGGATATTTACAAATCAAGTTTTGCAGAGAAAGATCCACGAAGTGTGGAAATGTTATACAAAAAATGGAAAACAATTTTGAGACTACTGGTGGAAAAATATCTAGAAAGTATTACAAGAAAAAGATGAGACTTTTGATGAAAAAATTTAGATACAATTGCAGAAAAACAATCATGGAGGGAAAAGAGAGGTTAGACTCCACTATGTGTTTATGGATAAATTCGTGAGTGCGGACACAGACCAATCTCCCCAAGATCCACCTAGATCTGGAACAAACTGTAACAGAATACTACTCTTTCCCTAGATCTAACTATTGAATAAACTAAGAGAAAGGGATAGTGTTCATACCTTTTGAACGCTCTCCTTCAATCTTTGTTGTTCTTCGCTCTACTCCGATGCTCTTGCGTCGTCCAATCACAACAACACAAACCAATCACAGCAAAGGCATTAATATATTCAATACCTAGTCTATACATGTGATCAAGGAATCATGTAATAAGATGACATCATCATTATGGGAAAGGGACATATTCATATATTGCATTAACTGAAAGAGAAATATACAACCTGAGCCTTGATGTCGTAGATCTCCTTTCGATGGCTTCTAGCTTTGACACACACACTTGCTCATGCATGAAGAAGTTCAACCACAAATGATCATTTGTAATATCTTGTTGTTGTAGCTTCAATCCTCCATACAGTCTTGTACCAGTTCTCCTATCAAACTCTAGCTAGCTTGCTTGCCTTGTTTGCTTGTTAACTTGTTGTTAACCTTTTCCATAAGCAATCTCCTCATTATATAGTAGAAGATTGATTAGTTACTTGGATAGGAAATAATCCCAAGATATCT
>ML780583.1:10532-23272 GCA_009831015.1 Picea engelmannii
TTTACAACGGTATATCTCACAGTGATAGTGTGACAGTGGTTCCATCATTCTACTTCTACTTCAGGGTGGAAGGACGGGGCAAGGACAGGTTGTTGTAGCCGGAGAACATTGGGGGTTGTAGCCTCCTTCTAGTTGTAGCCAGAGAATTGGGGAGTTGGAGCTTCCCTCAAGTTGCAGCCTGAGAAACTAGGGGGTTGGAACCTCCTTCCATTTTCCTCTAGAAAACAAAGGAAGTTGGTGCTTCCAATGAATGTAATTCTTCAAGACATATAAGAAAAAACATTTTGTGGTTTTCTCCCGATTTGGGTTTCCACGTAAAACACTAGTGTAGCGTGTATGTGTGTGATTGTTTATTTCTTACTCCTCATTATTGGATAATAATTCTACATTGATATAACATTTGAAGAAAAAGGATTATAATTACACTATTACTGATTCACCCCCCCTCTCAGTAATCCAACACTTAATTGTGAACAATACTTGAGATATTGTTTCCATTCCAAAAGGAAGGAACACATTATATACAAATTGTTGTGTAAATGATGTAGAATATTTTTTTCCTCCAAAATAAACCTTATTGACTAGACCCAGAAGGTCTATGAAATTACTAGGGGAGTGGGTTCCTTAAGCTTCAAATACATGTAATTTTTCATATTTTACTTGGATTCTACAAGGACAAGGTTTGTTTTTCCCTATTTGAAGTGTAAAATCTTAATTGAGATATTAGTTGAGTTTACGTAGATTATCTTAAGTATGGGATATTTGATTGCAATTTATCTTTACCAATTTTAAATTACGAGAGTGTTATTATGGTTGTTAGTTTCATAATATTAGGGATTTGTTGATGGGATGGAAGTTGACCTTCCATGCTTAAAATTATAAACCTACATGGAATCAGAATATGTATGTAGAGACAGAGTCAAAAAGAGGTAGGGAGGTGTGTGTAAGTAGCCCAAGTGTCTCCAGTAGGCCAAAGAAAGGAAAAAATAAATTGTAAATCAAGCCTGGAAGGTGAAAGGACTTGTGTAAATTTATGTCCAGATTCATGAATACAATATTTGTGTGTTTATCTGGCATCTCAGTCTATAATTGAATAATATATTGAGTTAGTGTTTTCTGGGTTTCAAGAGTTGTTGTGTGCAGGAAGGAGCCGAGTTTTCATTGCAGTTTTAGGTGCAAAAGAAACTGCAATAGTCATTTATCATTGATCACTGGGAGGATAAATGATCCAAATCATGTCAAACTATACCATGAAGGAAAGAACATTTATAACCGCGGGATCAACCCATAGTTAATTCATGACCATTGGATAAAAGTTGCAAAGAGTCTATAGAAGTCCCCACCTCCGGTGGTGAGAGTAAGATCTGGCCATTCCTTCAAGATTTAGATTGATAGACGACAATTATATTGGGATTTAGAAGACTTGAGTAACTCTAGGGAGGATGGTGAATGTTCTATATAGATCCAGATCGATGATTATCATTATAGTGGACTACGAACATCAAGGCTTATAAAGTGTTAGATGCTGCAAATGTTTTAAGGTCCCAACGATGAAAAATGTCGGATTGATGTAAGAGCTTCCATTTAGGAAGTGACATGTGGATAGTAGGTCCCACAATATATGATTTATGTGTAAAACCATTGATGATGAAAATTAGATCTTGAGTTTGTAGATCAATGTACCTCGTCGGATATGAGTTGGTCATGCTCACGTAAGGAACTCATAACACATGGAAGGAAGGTTCCTGACTGATCAAAGTTTTGTGGTGGCCTACATCATGAGTTTGGAATATAAAAAAAGATGAGATCAATGATCCAGACTAGATATGTGATCCATATTAATGCTAATATATTGTTTGAACAATATCATAGAAGAAGATATTGTGACCATTTATCACCAGTGGGATCAACAATCGAGATCATTGCATCTTATGGCCATCGAGAGTTTTTGGTTTTTGAGAGAGGTATTAAGTCCTAATGGCCCAATGAAAAAAAATGTCATGTTGATGTAAATGTGTCCACACAAGAGACAACATGTGGTAAGATCATCGTTATCGTTGATCATGATACGATCAACGGTGATCAATTATCAATGAGGGATAGATCCAATTGTCCATCAAATGAGAAGATCAACAATTCCGGTTGAACACATATCAATAAGGTGCAAGTAGGATAACACAAGGTTGGACCTCTGCATAGTGGTTTACAGTAACCACTCTTGGAGACATGGAGGAGGAAGGAGGAATTCAGATCCCTCATAGGGGGTTTTCGAGGCCATTTTTCAACGATGCATGAAACTAAGGAGAACCGCCATTCATAAAAAGTTGTAAGACACCTTAATATTATTCTATGGTTCCTTGTGAGAGGTATTATGGAGTAGAGAACTAAATGATTTATCATTGAAGGTTTAAGTATTTAATAGAATAAGAAATCAGTCACAGTCATTGGTCGTGTATATAGGAAGGCCTTAGAACCAGAGCCACTTTTCTCTCATACCATATTATATTTTCTTTCAACTGAAACTGAGAGTAAGTTGTTATTCAGTTGTGGTACATAAAGTAGATTGTGGGCCTCTAATGAAGCTCTTGACTCAAGTTAGAACATGATAGTTCCATTACCCTTCCTTGCATACTTGGGATCATCACCAAGATTCACATGGGTCTTTGATTCCTCTGTGAAACTGTTGAATACATCACATGCTTCGAGCTCTAGATGAATTTGATAAAATAAAATCCTCGGCTCCCTTCCTAGGATAATGGTCCACTGGAGGAAAAATACAATTTAACAAATATACTACCTCAATATGATTCCTTCGATCTTGTTGGTTGTTATATCCCTTCCTTACCCTGTGCTCCTTTCCTTGAATACTTCGCTACACACTTGGAAACAATTTCTTCACCCAATTCAATGAGATCTCCTATCTCACTCTGTGTGTATTTTTTGTCCACTGAGAAACAACCAATACTTGGAATAGAGCACCTATTTGTTTATTGTACGGACCTGTCCTTGCAAATCCTCTACTTTCTATATATGTCTGTGCTACCAGATATATCTATTATGCCTCCTTATCCATTGGATTGATTAGGTATCTAGGTGAAATTCCTTCTTCACCCTATGCTAAGATCTCTGTGATAAAAAAATACTTATTTTCTCTATCTATGAGTTCTCATGTGGCTCATATATCTAGATGGAATTCCTTATCCTCCTATCTAAGATATTCTTGTTGAATTCCTTGCCTCTTGCCATTACCTAGAAAACCACCTAACTGAAAGTTCCTTTGTATTGTCCTATACCCATAAATCAATCCTTTAATTTATGTCTGCTAGTTTAAATATCTGCCACGATCTCCTGCGAATCTAACTTATCTACTACAAAAGATAATGTATTTGTGCTTATTCCTTCAAGAACCCACCTCGACATTACTGATATCATATATTTTCTCATGTTACCATATATCTGAGCTTGTTCTCTACCTTGGTCACTCATATCTAATAGATTTTTCTATACTGTGTGCACATGGTTTCCTCCCAAAGCAACCTTTCTCTGATATTAGATTGAATTTTTTTTCAACCCTAAGTATTCTTTGATAACATGTTGAAGAATTCTAACTCCAACACCTAGATACTTTGTTATATAGTGATTTCCTCACTGCAATTATATTACCATCTCACAAAGAAATAATACAATACTGAAATATTCAACTCAATATCATGCAGGTGAAACATAAACTAGGAAACCAAATCAAGCACACATGAACACCATAATTTTTGGGTAAATACCACTGGAAAAACCCTCAAGGGAAAACTAGTGCTAAGAATTATTTTACTATGCTAAAATCAGGGCTACCATAATAGGGATAATCTCCCACTGAGAGAAATACAATTCCAGAATAATCTAGCAAGGGTTGACATGTTGTGCAATCAATTATGGCACACTTTTCTAGGAATCCTCGACTATATATTCTGCGACTTGCAGATATATGAAACTTTCCCCAATGTGACCCACATATGTTCGCGATTGTCTCTAATGTAGCCTATGGATGTGCATGGAAAGTCTGTATGGAAAACTGTGAACAGTTTGACTGTTTCTTGTGGATTTATTCTTTTGAAACCCACCTACATATGCCTTTGTTCTCTCTTCTCCTTGACTTGTATGATATCTAGATGAAGGTCCTTCTTCACCTATCCAAGATATTGAACCACAATCCTTTGTATTCCAATACTCAGTGTCGACTCCCTCAACACATGTAAAGTGTCATCCTTGGTCCTCTTGAATCACCATCCTTCGTAATCCAAGAACTCGATCAAAATTCCTTCTCTACTCGTGAGTGTGACCTTGGATATTCCACACTAGAAAATTTCCTCCTTTTCTATCTTTGTGAATATGTCTTCCTCCTTATCCTATTCTTTCTTTTATAATCATGAGTTACAATCTATTTCTAATCTCAAAAGTTATCTATGGTTGAGATTACTCCTCACACTCACTTTTAGATTTATATTACATGTTGCATGCTAAGTACTTCTATCATGTCTCATAAATAACTCAATTGAATAATTATATAATTAAATAGAAGCAATTTACTTTAATATTTCCTTTAGTTAAAGTAAATCCAAGAGTAGAAGGATCTGAACGATTTTCACATGTCTAGACACATACATCCATGTGAAAATACTTGTCTGATGATACCACTAATATCAACATGGAAATGAACATACAAATGTTATTTGGAAATGAGAACAAATGCATGGTATTTAGATATATGCAACATGATATATTTCGAAAATATGGTAGGTAAATGTTTTTAATTTTAATTGATAATTGTTGGATTGAGTTCTGAGAAAGATTATTGAAGCTCTTTAGGAAACATAGTGAATGCATACTTTTGGAGGCATGTATAAAAGTGGATATCTGCAACAAAACAACTAGTAATAGAAATTGGAAAGTTTACAATAGTACATGTTCGAATGAGTTCAGAAAAGAAGTAAATTGGTATCTTTGTTCTGAACTAATTTGAGAAAGAATTGCTTGATTACATGTAGCAGTGATGGGAATGGTTATAGTAGAAGGAATTTAATAAAGAAAAAATGAAATTATTGAATATTGTGGCAAAGAACCTATTCCATATGAAATATTGGAAGTAAGGAGAAAAATAGAAATTCTAAGAGGAAGGTGAGTAGGTGCAGAATCTAGAAGAGAAATGAGTGCTCAGAATGTTCTAAAGAAGAGAAGAATAGGAATAACAAAAGGATAGGCTAAAGGAATATCTTAGTGAGGTATTTGGTAATAGGTTAATGAATATGGATTGTTACATGGGATTGATGCAGGTCAAACTGAACTAGGAGAAGCTCACAAAGGGAGAAGGTGTTGGAAGATTGGTGGTTGTCATTGATGTCAAGCCTAGTGATGGGTTTGGACCGCAATATTGATCAAGGTATTTGCATATGAAGGACAATGCACATGCATATACAACACCCATGGATGTATATTATACATCATGTTGTTTCTGGTGGTATGTGGCACGTCACGTGGATCCTCATGGTTGAGGAGAATGAATTTTTCAAGATGACAAAGTGAATTGAAGAAGGAAGTACATGTAAGCCCTGAAAATAATTAAAGAAAAGAATTACAAAATAAGGGTCGGCCCTAATTTTAAAAGGAAGTGACATAAATGGTATAAATACACATCATTATACATTCATTTGATATAAGTTTAATTTCAGAGGAAATCAGAAGTAAAGAAGATCGGATTTCAAGGGAGGATGAAGTCTTTTAGTGATGTGTTCTAAGACATATCAAAATACCTATAAATAAGCATAATATAAGAAATAATCAAATTTGAGTGAAGAAGATAGAAGATAATTATCTCTTAAAAATGTGTTTATTGTGTTTTTTTAGATTAATTATCCATCCAGATAAAAATGTATTTATTGTGTTGATTTAAACTAATTATCAATCCAAAAACTTAACTGGAAGCATTATTAGTCTAAGTTTAATTACCTAAACTATTCCCATTTAATAAACTCTACAATTAAAAGTGAAGAAACAAATATGTGGAAAAAATCAATACTAAACTTGTGTTGGTTTTATTCCAATTAATCTTATTCATATATTACAGAGATAGATTGAATCAAATTTGAAGCAAATAAACTAATTAATTAGGACAACATAGGACTAGTTAACTCTCCATTGCCTGATATCTGTTAAGGGTTTGTCTACTGACCTAAAGACATTGTGCTAACTACCCCAGGTTTAGGAAAGACATTCCTTTATGAGTTTGGGTTTGCTGCGAAGAAAGAGAATTCGTTTCTGAATGCCCTGTGCAAATGCGTCAAAGGTTGACGCAATTGTCCATCTGTCCGTGTGGACGATGGAAACAATCCAAGGGACTGAGTATGGTGAAAGGCTGTGTTAAACATGCAAGAGTTAACCCTGTTGGTTCAGATTAAAGGTTTGGGAAAACAATGGTGTGTAATTGACCTCATCGACAGACTAACCAGCGTTCTGAAGTACAATCAACTGCAATTTCTACTCACTTAGAAAAACAAATTGTTGCTACTTCTATGGAAGCAATCAAAGACTAATCAAATCAAATAATGAATATTTTTTTCAATCACACTATATTATTTAACAAGAGTTGCATGACAGTTTAGTCCTTGTCTCTTACAAGTTTAGAAGGAAAGGTTTAGAGATTAGTTTAGAACTTGATAACCATTATTATTTAAAATTATAACACGTCTAAAATAATCACCATTATTTAAATAATTTGATAGACAAGATTTTGCTAGATATGGAGGTGTACTAATTCGATTAATTTAATTGGGAGTTGTCTATCTGTGCGGCAAAACAATATTTTCTATCCTTTAAAATCTATTTTTGAAAAAAAAAATGAATTCACATGCTGAAAAACCCTTGGAACACTCTGATTATACAAAAAATATCACTCAAATCTGTTAATCTAATAAAATATCACCCAAAAATAACCAAAACATAGAAGAAATACTGCAAATATAATATATTACATCCATATATTATTATTATTATTATATATATATATATATATATATATATATATATATAATTACTACCTAAACTTCTAGGTCAAAAAAATAAAAAATAAAAATAAATAAATAAATAAAAAATAAAAATAAATAAATTATTATTTACAGAAACTCGAAATTGTTTCATTGTATACTAAAAACTTATACAGATTGAAAAATCTTCAATTCTTTGAAAATATTCAAGACAAAACAATGCTATTGACTTATTTATTATTATACTAATATATATTATTAGATTTAACATAAATATACATTAGTTTAACTTGTAATATTATATTAATATTATATATAAATAGTTACAATTAAATTACTTTTAATTTATTTAACTTCTAACAATTTTAATTACATATATATTATATTACATTATAATGGTTACATATATTATATTATATTATATATATAGTCTGAGTGGGTGTAATGCTTAAGAGCATGTGTTTCCTTTTAAGAGATCACAGGTTCAAATCCAGAGGGGGTAGGGTATGTATACCTTCGTAGACTTTACGAGTTCCACAAACAAGAGGGTCTCATACACCAATTTGGTGTGTTGGCTTGGCCGCTCACACATTTCCCTTATGAAGTTGAAAGTATGATAGTTTTACCGCTCACACATTTCCCTTATGAAATTGAAAGTATGATAGTTTTACAGAGCGAATGTATGGTGTAGTCAACTATTCTCCACATAGCCCAACCATTGTAGAGTAGCATATAGGTCAAGTACCGTATTCTTGTCAAAAATTTATTAATTGTGTAATTAATTATGTCCATCTAATAAAGTTAAGTATGCAATAAGACATCAATAATATTAATCAATAAATATTTTTTTTTATTAAATAAAAAAATACATATATTAATTTCCTATATTATACATTGGCTATACCATACAAATATAAATTCAACGAAAAAAAAGGAACTCACTGTTATAATCCAAACATGTTATAATCCCAAACATTTGAAAAGAACTAATAAAAATTGTGTATCTAAGAAAACCAAACTAGTTTTCTAGTGACGAATGGTTTAATACAACTAAAATAAAAGTACGGAAATAAATTTGAAATTAACTAAATATGGAATTGAAGGAGAAATCCACTTCGTTATTGAAGATCAATGCAGAAGCGATGTATTGATGCACAATACATTAACTATCCAGTAACTCTTAACACGTGTATCAACTTTTTAAAGGATCCTTGGATCTTCAAAATTTAATTTCAAATTAATTTAATTTAATTTGATAATATATATCATTTTATAGAGCTCTTAGAATACAGTAAAATCTATGAACATAGATGCATAGTGGTTCCTCGAATAAAATAAAATTAATGTTCATAGATGCATAGTGGTTGGAATAAAATAAATTAATGTTAATAGATGCATAGTGGTTATACAATTTAATAATTGTGGTTGTGATATATAATTAGAGGGTATCATTTTAAATTAACCACCTCAAAATAGCTATATAAAAGAACTTCATTGAAAAGTGAGTTATTTCTTGGAAACCCTAGTTGCAAAGTAGAAAAGATGATGTGAATACATTAAAGGAATGAAGTATATAGTAGTTAAAGAATTGGTGAATTGGGTTGTACATGGGTTTAAAATATGATGTTGCTATATGGTTTTCTTTAACTTGAACAAGGTAAGGGTATTTTAGAATTAAGCATAAGAACAAGTGTTTTTAGATAAGTTGTCTCATGTTGGGAAGAAGGATAAAGAGAGCACCAAGCTTTTGTTTTAAATTTTAAAATTTCTATTCCGATTCAATAAGAAATATTATTATTTCTATAAACTCTAATAATATTATTATTTTTATAAAATCTATTAGTAAGAATAATTCAATCCGTGTTAATTTGGCTAAAATATTGCAAGTTAGGATAACACATATTGTTCATTTTTTTAGGGCTTTGAAGATTATCATCGATAAATATGTGTTATATTCATATTTGCATACTATACATATGGATGATGTGGATATTATTTTGAGATCTCATTGAATGGACTCTGTGGGTATAGTTAGTATTTAGGTGCAAAACAGGCTTTGGAGTCTTTGGTAAAATACTAAGAATATTTCACTCAAGGATATTTCTCTTACTAAACAAGAAGGGCCCGCGAGGCAACTTAATAAGTCCGCATAGAGAAACTAGTCATAGTACCTATAAAAGGTTTGACGTTGAATTGGTAGAAAAAACTACATAATAATATGAAGCAATCCCCCATGAAGAGCAATAAAAATAAGAAAAATCCAAGGAGTGACATGTTCAAGAGTCCAAGAAAAAAGAATTTATAGTGACGATTGTTGTACATCTATCACTTCCCATAGCACACTATTAAATAAGAGCCACTAAGGAATGGGCATGGACTTCAACAAGCTTATTATGTACCAACATGTAATGAGAAAGGTCATCAATATGGAGGACTAAAAGTGATGAATGTTAATATTAGAGTAGCACAATGAAAACACTGCACCAAGTGAACAACTAGAATCAAAATCAAAGTGGCAAGGAAGTAGTTGGACCGCATGTTCAGATTTAACCAAGATGGATTGATGGATATGCGTGGTACTAGTTGGCAATATTGTTGGCATATCATATTGTATGTCTTCCTCCAATTTTTTCAGAATGGAACATGTGAAGGAGGATGGAATGTAATGAACCTAGAGAGGTACCAGAGTGAATAATGAATTTCATATAGTCATAATCATGGCATAGTCTCATTGTGTGGTTAGAAAAAACAATATAATAATAATGGCGTGTTGTCATAGATTCCCAAAAATACTCATGAGAATATATATAGACATATACTTATCATTTTATTGAACGCACATTGGATGTTATCATATTGTAGAAAGAATTTATTCTCGAAGGAATCCTTCCATAAGGTATATTAGATGGTGTTACGCCACCTTAAGGGTTAATCTCTATATTATTGTGCAATTTATGGTGTGAATGTTTTAATATTTCTAAATTTCATGGTTTTTTTCTTCAACTACGAGATTATATTTTATCTTTTATTTGTCAAGGTTCACTACAAAAAACATGGGAGGGATAGATAACCCTACAAATATGAGTAAATGTGGAGTGCTCTCTTGAAAAGAGGAGTAAATATATCGATCATGACATTACAAGGATAAAAAGGTTTATGTGATCTAGGGTGCTCAATCACAAAGTCAAGAATCCAGTGACAAGTCATCAAAATATCCATGAAAATCTCCACTAAGAGGTTAATCCGTCAATAAACAATATGAAATATGAGAAAATCCATCATATACAAATATCAACCTCAGGATGAGTGTCTTATAATCTACAAATTACAACACGATAATCTAAACTAAGGTCCACAAAAAACTCCATCTTTGTCATCCTACAAATTTGTGATATTTTTTTTTTATTAGAATGAACTTAACAAGTATAGGCCCCATACAAAATTATTGGTAACAACTACATCTACACTAAAAAAAATCTCGTAAAAAATCAAAGGATCAATTATCCATATCTTCACTATTGTTACAAAAATAAAATAAAAACATATAATGGGATATACTTCACAAAACCCAACATAAAAACTATCCAAATCTATTATTTTGACTACAATAAAATATCAAAATTATTTTTACAAATAAAGGCACAAGCTAACAATATCAAAGGGAACATGAAAATAAGTCTACTACTTTTAAAATATCAAAATTATTTTTACAAATAAAGGCACA
This sequence comes from Picea engelmannii, assembly GCA_009831015.1. NCBI lineage: Eukaryota > Viridiplantae > Streptophyta > Pinopsida > Pinales > Pinaceae > Picea > Picea engelmannii. The sequence continues at coordinate 21,288 of ML780583.1, forward strand.
AGCTAACAATATCAAAGGGAACATGAAAATAAGTCTATTACTTTAAAAATATCAAAATTATTTTCACAAATAAAGGCACAAGCTAACAATATCAAAGGGAACATTAAAATAAGTCTACTACTTTAAAATGTTGAGCTTATTCATCCTATAATTCTGAATATATCAGGTGAAATCATAGTGCCAATGCAACCATTAAACTATCTCATCAATGCCGTCAAATTTTCCATTTTATTTAGACACAAAAGCAAAACAATAACCCATGAAAACAATGACACATTAAGAATCAAACTAACCGTTGTTTGAAATATACATGAATATTAGGATAAAATTTAACATAATGTAATGAAGATGGAAAAAAGAAACTAAATCGTTCTAATGGTGTTATGTACAATTACAATATTGCTTTATTGATGGTTGAATAACACTATTGTAATCATCAATATAAAAAACGACAACCCATGATCATACCTTAAAACATCATCCTTATTATTCTGATGGAACAATGGTTAAGGTGGCTACAATAAAATATGCAAACACTACATTCATTACCCTCTAAAAAAACATCTATATAAAGTATAATACAACACATTAATTATGGGAAAAAAGGTTATCACAAAACGGTAGGGCTTCAATGATAATAAAACCAATAAAAGACGATCAACAATTCTAAAATTATTACTTAATCAATGGCCAATCACAAAAATGCATAAAACCCTAATAATAAAAAATAAAAAAAAAAAAGCCATGGAAAAATTCGAATGGGAAAATTGACAAAACGAAGGGTTATTTAGACAATGTAAGGGGTATATCTATTTAAACAACATAAATATCGCGAAAGCACTTAGTCCGAGCCTCATTGAATAGAATGTGAAGTAAAGTTTATTGTGAAGCTAAGAAGGTTGCATTAAGAAATAAAGTCACCAGCGTTTAAGATAGAACGTGAAACAAAGTTTACTAAGAGTTGGATTTGAAACATATTAGCCTGAATATGCTTCAATAATTCTATACATTTATTTTCTTGCCTGACTATGTTGTAATAAATGAAGACTTCATAATCATGAAGATGAAAATAAAAGTATAAAATAGATTTTCATAAATATGTGGTATTAATGAGAAAAAACCAATACTACAATTTCATACAGAGATTTTCAAGAACCTCTATTTTCTCACGATTAACTTGACTTGAGATTGTAAACATGAAGTCACTTCAAGCCATGACGAGATTTAATCAAGCGAGGTTATCTTAAATTATTTGATCAAGAATTTAATCTTTATAAATATCTAAAAGTTTTGAGAATGCTTAAAGTTTTGAGAATGTTTAAGATAATGGCCTTATTCAGAAAGAATGAATGTGTATATATATATATATATATATATATATATATATATATATATATATATATATTACTTTTTATTTATATTCATGTATATGTAAATATAAAGGTGATATTATTTATGTGAATTGTATATATTATTAAATACATGTGTAATAATGAATGTACTTAGAAAGTTCAAAAATGTACAAAGATATTTGAGGGATGGTATATTTTGGCATCATTGATGTCTCTCGTTATTATAAGAGGAGTTATTATATAGATATTTAGGAAAGCAATTAAAAATTAAAATAAAATTTATTCGAATAATTTGTCGAAGTTTTTTGTAACATCTCGCTCTGGCGTACTTACAAAACTTATTCTTTGAGGACACTTGCTCGCAAGTGATCTCGACTTTTCTAATATTAATGCATTTATGCTTGATTATGATGTGTTCTGATAGACGACATGATGTTTTACTACTTGATGTAGACAGGTGCTATTGACTCAGTTTCATTGAGTGTGCAGAGTTTCGGACCTTGAGGATGCAGAGGCATCGGTGGAACCCCCTTGGACTCCGGATTGAGTCAGGGAGTGTGCTATTTGGGTTGATTCATTTACGGTGATATTGCTTTGTTTTGATGATATGATATTGATTTTATGATATGTTGT
>ML780583.1:37088-144279 GCA_009831015.1 Picea engelmannii
AAGGTTCATGCACCTTACGGTATTTTAGTCTTGATTTTAGTAAGGTTATTTAGTTCTTATTTAGAATGTTATGGGTTATTTTTTTGTAATGCCTCCCTCTTCCTTTCCGTAATAATAATGTACTTTATTTTACCTTTATCATTATGTTAGGAATGGTAGGAATGGGTTAATCTCTTTTTATGATTATTATTTTCACCACGCAATTGCTTTATTACGTATTCAATATAAAAAGAATTTCTTATTACGGAAACAAAATGCTATTATACAACTGCGTTATTGCTTCATTCTTGGTTATTCGAGTTAGTTAGCAATTGCTTTATTCAGGTGTGTAACCCAATAGATATTAATATTTTCACCATACAATTGCATAATTATGTATTCAATATAATAAGAACTGCTTTATACATTCAATTAAGTAGGAATTGTTGTATATTCAATTTAAGAAGGAATTACTTATGTATTCAATTAAGAAGGAACTCCTTGATACTAGTTAGTGGTGGCACTTTATGGTGGTAATGCAATTTTAATATATTATTCCATTTATGTAAGGGAAAGGATATAGTAACAAATAAAAGTACTGTTAGGGTTAGATAACATACCATGTTGATGGATTTCTAATTTATAAGGTTATGGTAACATGGTGTCATGGCCTTGGGTGCCTTAGTGTATTTTATTGACATGGCGATGTGTAAGGAGAAATGTCTTGTATTATAACATTGAATTATGTAAGGGTAATATATGTCATTATAAATTAAGGTGCAATTTTTAGTGTTAGGTATTTTATGAAAAATAATGGCATTGTGGACTTATCTTAATACGATTAAAACTTTGGTTACTGATGGTTATAAAATTAAGGTCCTAGAACCAAGTACCTTGAATTACTAAGATTGTAATGGGGGAATTTGCAATTACTTAAATTTACATTCTTAAACGGTTGGGTTGGGTATCTAGTCTACTATTGGAGTTCAAGGGAGTATTGGGCCAGTATTACATGCCTTGAGTCGTGGGAACTACCTTGTCTTAACATTGTTTGGCCATTGTCGGAGTCCTTCGGACATGCGCATTCGTAGAGTTAGTGGTTGTCCTGAGTTGTTGTTGTACTTGGACGAGATCGTTCTTTGGCCTGGTCTGCTTGTGTCGGGTAGGATATAGTCACCCCCTGGTAGCCTTAGGAGACATGTCTGTGTGTGTGATTTTTCTGTGTAAAGAATCCAGTGCCGTATCAAGAGTCTCGGACCCTTTAAAGGCAGGGTTTCCACTCTTGCGACACACCTGACAGAGATTACTAGTTTCTTCCTGAGCAGTCGGCCAGGAGCCTGTCGAATCTTCTTTCGAGAAGACATAAGACTAAAAGCCCTGTTTTTCTGTGCAGAAATAGTAAACTCTACTGTTGGATTCTTCCATCTGCGACTGTGCAGTACTTAACACCTGGTGTCGTTGTCTGCTACAGTTGCTAGTTGTACACCTTATGTCTAGGGGCGTCTATTGCCTATTGTCACTGTGATATGTTGGGTTCATCTTGTTGTGCTCGTCTTGCTTGCGTCTTGTTCTAGGTCGGGTTACTAGTTTCTGCCTGAGCAGTCGGCTAGGATCCTGTCTAATCTTCTTTCGAGAAGACATAAGACTAAACGCCCTACTTTCCTGTGCATAAATAGTAACCCTAACACCATGGATTCTTCCCTCTGTGTTCTTACTGTGCACCCCCAATATGTCTTAATGTTTGTGTTGTGCGCCTTATGCCTATGGTCGTACATTGTTGCAGTTACTCGTTGTGTGCCTTCAGTCTTCTTGTGTTGAACATCGTGGTTGCGTCTTGTTGGTTGTCGAGTGGTGACGTAGAGTCAAGTGTGTTTGTTACTTCTACACGCACGCACACACCTTAAACAAAAAACAAAACAAAAAAAATACACCTGTTCTCAGAGTTGTTGTCTTAACGAGGAGGTCATTACATATGGTATCAGAGGGGGTTCGACCTGCGACTTTGAATATGCTATGGCTTTCGTTGATGTGATTGGATTGATTATACTGTTGTTGATCGAGTTGATTGTGTGCAATGCAGGTAATCATGGTTAGAGGACATTGCAGAGGAAGACGAAGGGGTGCTAGGGGAGGAGGCGTGATGCCTCCAGCAACATCCACGCCTGAGGGTTCTAACCCCCAGGGAGGCGAGCAGGTTCTTGGATAGGAGCAGATCGCAGTTACCGATGTCGGGGTGATGATGAGATCTTTTCAGCGCATGTCAGAGGCGTTGATCAGCCATTTCGACAGAGATGAGGCCAGGGCACCGACACCTGCTGAGGTTCCACCACGCGCACTAGCCGTTATAGGTAGAATTCACCATGAACTCGAGAAGGTAAAATTTCCCAAGTTCTTTGGTGCCCCGGATGGAGTAGCCGCTGAGGCATGGTTGGAGAATATGGCGATGTGCTTCGCACTTCGCGATTATACCTCCAACATGAAGGTCCGCATGGCGGTCTTTCAACTGAAGGGGAGCGCTCATGAGAACTGTTCGAGGAACGGTTCCGAGAGAGGTATTTTTCTGAGGAATTCATTGAGCGTCATCTCAATGAGTTCAACGCCTTATGATAGGGAGGTCGTACATTTCCCGAGTACGAGGCACTTTTTATGGAGCTGCTCCGGTATGCTCCTCACCTGAACACTGAGAAGATCAAGGTCAATCGGTTCGTGTTTGGCCTTAATGGCAGCCTGCGTGCAAAGGTTAGGATCTTGATGCCTCAAGCCTTGCACGACGCTGTCCAAAAGGCCCTCATAGCAGAGGAGGATCTTATTAGCATGGGTCAAACCAGAACTCCATCGAGACCAGCAGAGCAGGGTTCATTTGGTACGCTGTAGCAGAAGACACCAGCGAGACATACGTCGGGATATCGTGGCTTCCAGAGGGGACCCACGTTCACTACACCTCGACGACCGCCGCCTCAACAGCGGACACCCTATCGAGGAACACAGTCGCAGCAGCAACAGTTTAGGCCTGTTCAGCAGAACAAACCAGGTTTCTAGGCCAGTGGGCCATCATCTTCTACTTCGGGTACCAGGACTACTGGGCCGAAGAAGGGGTGTTGGATGTGTGGGGAGCTACACTACCAGCGCGACTGTCCTGTGGAGAGGACTAGAGCGTCTGGATCAGTTGGACCCACTACAGTGGGAGATATGGGCAAGGCCCATCGGATTCACACAGTGGTGAATAACCGCCAGGGAGAGCACCAATCGACAGTGCTCTAGACGACAGGTACTGTCACTGACCAGACCCTTAGTATTTTGATAGACCCAGGTGCTACTAAGAGTTTCATTTCTGGTGCAGTGCTAAAAAGGATTAAGGTAAAGGCAGTCGAACAGGACGAGTTTAGCTTCATGGAGATGGCTTCAGGAGCCAAACAGAAGGTCGGAGGAAGGGTTATGGGTTGTGCCCTTAACCTGGGAGATTTTGTCAGAAGGGTCAACTTGTACGTCACGAGCTTAGGATCTTATGATGTCGTGATCGGTATGGATTGGTTGGAAATGAATGAGGCGATACTCAACTGTAAGACGAAGAGGTTGAGCTTGGTCGATGATGAAGGACATAGATGGGTGATTGTAGGACGGACCCATGGAGTATACCTGAGGTTCGTCTCTTCCTTACAGTTACAGAAGAGTATGCGCAAGGGGTGCAAGCTTTATGCGATCCTTGCACTAAACGAAAAGGGAGTAGCAGAAGGTCTAGAACACCTTCCGGTGGTGAAGGATTTTGCGGACGTATTTCTAGAGGAGTTTCCTGGGATGCCGCCAGAAAGAGAATTGGAGTTTACTATAGACCTGAAACCGGGGACCGAATCGATAGCAAGAACTCTTTATCGGATGTCGACCCCGCAGTTACAAGAGTTAAAAATGCAACTGAAGGAGTTGCTGGACCTGGGACTGATATGCCCTAATGTGTCACCGTGGGGTGCACCAGTTATTTTCATTCGGAAGAAGGACGGATCGTGGAGGCTTTGCATTGACTACCGTCAACTGAACAAGGCTACGATCAAGAATCAGTATCCCTTACCAAGAATTGATGATCTGTTCGATCAAATGAAGTGTGCGACGGTGTTCTCCAAGATCGATTTGCGATTAGGGTATCACCAGTTACGGATCAAGGAGGATGACATCCCTAAGACCTCTTTTAAGACAAGATTTGGACATTATGATTTTACTGTTTTACCCTTTGGACTGACAAACACCCAAGGGGTATTCATGAGTTTGATGAACGGGGTGTTCCGTGAGTACTTGGACAAGTTCTTCCAAGTATTCATTGACGATATTTTGATCTACTCTCGGATGACGGAGGAGCATGACGAGCACTTGCGCTTGGTACTACAGTGTTTGTGAGAGCACAAATTGTATGGGAAGTTGTCCAAATGCTCTTTTTATCAATCGAGGATTCACTACTTAGGGAATGTCATCTCCGGCGAAGGCATCGTCGTGGATCCAACAAAGGTTGTGGGTATTATGGAATGGCTTGCACCAACGAATGTTACAGAAGTGTGTAGTTTTATGGGTTTAACCAGATACTATCGACGGTTTATCGAGGGTTTTTCGAAGATAGCAGATTCGATTACGGAATTGCAGAAGAAAAGCAAGAAGTTTGTTTGGACAGAGAAATGCGCGGAAGCGTTTCGAAGGCTTAAAGAATCGTTGACCACCACACCGATACTAAAGGTCCCTGACATGGGCGCAGACTTCTTGGTATGCACTGACGCACCTAAGCAAGGTTTAGGCGGAGTCTTGATGCAAGATGAACGAGTGATTGCTTACATTTCGAGAAAACTGAGAAGGCATGAGGAGAATTATGCGATGCATGATTTGGAGTTATTAGCCATCGTTTATGCCTTGAAGGTTTGGAGACACTACCTTGTTGGACGAAAATTTGAATTAAAGACTGATCATTGTGGACTACAACACATTTTCACACAAAGCGACCTGAACGCGCGACAACGGCATTGGTCGGAATTGCTTAGCGAGTACGACTTCGAGATTTCTTACATAAAGGGGACAGTGAACCGAGTAGCTGATTCTTTGAGTCAGAGACCATGCATCTTTTCGGTGTTGCCTCTTGAGACGAACCTACGTGAGAGAATTCTCACTTTACAGCGTGACGATGACTGGTACAAAGAAGTCGAGGATTTTATCGGACAAAACACAATGATGGTACCACGATATGAGGGATATTCATTTGATAGCGATGGTTTATTGAGGTTTAGAGGTATGATTTACGTACCGCCAAACGACGAGTTGAGGATGTTGATCATGAGCGAGGCTCATAGAGAAGTTTACATGGCTCACACGGGAGTAACGAAGATGAGGGAAGACCTTAAGCCCTTATTCTTCTGGAAGGGAATGAAGGCCGACATAGTCAACTTTGTGGCTAGATGTCTCGAGTGTCAGCAGGTAAAGTCTGAACATAGACACCCGACAGGATTACTTCAACCACATGCCATTCCGGAATCGAAATGGGAAGTTATTTTGATGGATTTTATTGTTGGATTGCCATTGATGGCAAGGAGACATGACTCGATTTTTGTAGTAGTAGACACTCTGACGAAGAGTGCTCACTTCATTCCTGTGCGGACGACGTATCAAGAACCAGACATAGAGAGTGTTTTTATGAGTGAGATTGTGAGGCTGCATGGCATGCCTAAAAAGATTATATCCGATCGAGGATCGGTGTTTACAGGACGATTTTGGACGAGTTTCCAAGAGGCCTTGAGAAATCAACTTAACTTTAGTACTGTGTATCACCCAGAGACTGACAGACAGACGGAACGAACGAACCAAACCTTGGAAGACATGTTGCGCATGTACGTGATGGACCAACAAAAGCATTGGGAGGAATTCTTGCCTCTAGTAGAGTTTGCTTACAACAACAGTTACCAGAGCACCATTAAGATGGTGCCTTTTGAGTTCCTTTATGGGCGACCGTGTCGAACGCCCTTGAGTTGCGATCGGCTTGAGGATAGGGTCCTAGTTGGACCAGAAGCGATCCAAGAAATGGAAGAGAAAATGCAAACCATAAGACAAAGGATAAAAGAAACGCAGGATCGAAAAAAGATTTATGCCGATGCACACCGAGTTGACCGTAGTTATGAGTTCGGCGATCTAGTTTTCTTGCGGGTTAAACCGCATAAGAGTTCGATCAAGTTTGGAAAGGGAGATAAACTCTCTCCCAGGTTTGTGGGACCTTTCAAGATTGTGGAGAGAAAGCGGCCCGTGGACTATCGACTAGCCTTGCCCGATTCTTTGAGGCGTATGCACGATGTTTTTCATGTATCTGTCTTTAGACATTATATTAGTGATCCTACAAATGTGATTGACATGAGTTCTTTGCAGGTATCGGACGAGGGAGCGCTCACGGCTGATCCAATTTTCATTTTAGATCATCGCGTTCGACAGTTACGACGTCGAACGGTAGAGCAGGTCCAGGTCCAGTGGGACAGTTATAGTCCGCACTCGGCGACCTGGGAGGACGCATATGATATGCGCCAGCAATTTCCATTTTTGTTTGATAGATAGACTTATGATACTGTGGCACTTATGATACTGTGGTACTTTTATTTCGGCATTTATATTGAGAAACTTCGGGACGAAGTTTAGACCAAGAGGGGGTGTATGTAACATCCCTCTCTGGCGCACTTACAAAACATATCCTTTGAGGACACTTGCTCGCAAGTGATCTGGACTTTTCTGATATTAATACATTTATGCTTGATTATGATGCGTTCTGATAGACGACAGGATTTTTTACTACTTGATGTAGACAGGTGCTATTGACTGAGTTTCATTGAGTGTGCATGGTTTCATACCTTGAGGATGCAGAGTCATCGGTGAAACCCCCTTGGACTCTGGATTGAGTCAGGGAGTGTGCTATTTGGGTTGATTCATTTACGGTGATATTGCTTTGTTTTGATGATATGATATTGATTTTATGATATGTTGTTGACGTTCTGACATGATGGTTGATAATGCAGGCTGACGATAGCTTGCCGACCAGACTCACATATGGATTAAAGGGGCCGCACATGATTTCCAGAGAGGTTGAGGGAGAGGTGTGGACAACAGCCTTGCAACAACCTACTAGCACTCCCGCCGTGGTTCGAACTGTAGGTTAACGATTACCTAGTTCGAGAGGATCCACGATGCCATGAGGGCAGACTGTGACAGTCACTCACGATGATTCTAAGGGGTGCGCAATAAGGCAGGGGCCTTATTCCTTAGAGCCCTTAGTCTCCCACAAGTTCACCTGGTGGAGTGTTGACTCCAGGGGTTATAGATGTCTACCAAACAGTGAAGTCGGCGAGTGGCACCCTTGGAGCACGTGGTGCATCCTGAAGGGCACGTCGTGCAAAAGAAACACCAGTTGGTGAGTGGCATCCATGGAGCACGTGGTGCATCCTGAAGGGCACGTCACGCAACAAAAGAAAACGAGGCGAGTGGCACTCTTGGAGCACGTAGTGCGTCCTGAAGGGCACGTCACATTGATGATGATGATGAGACAACCTAGATGACCCTAAGACCTTAACGCCTTAAGAAATTCTCAAAACGACTCCCCTAATGAATTGTTGCCCAGTTCAAATCTAAACCTAAATTTAAAACATCTCAAAGATAAAATTTTGATAAGCCCTAAGAAAAGATCCTAAAAAAATAAACATAAGGACGTAAACTAAAACCACCCTATGTGTTAGTTAAAGTCTTCTTAAATTAAAGGGGGGTAAAGTAATGAGGGAGATAAATTAATTGACACCCATGGTTTTTAAATTAAGGAGTTACTAAAAATCCGCAACTTCATTTTAGGAAAGTTATTAAAATCATGAGAGGGGATCTAGGAACCCTAGGAGTAATTTTAGGAGCGACTATAGGGGGGGTGAGGGAATTAAGTCTTTTAATATTTTTAAAGAAAATAAATTTTGGAGAAACGTGGGGATGAGTGACACTTGGACGGCAGAGAATGTTTAGAGGTTTGTCATTAAAAATTAAATTAATAATGATTTAGGAAAGTACGTGGGTCTCAAATTTCTATAAAAGATGGGGAAAAGAAGGAAGAAGGGATGAACGGTTAGCGTAACGTTACGTTGCCGTATTGTGGCTTGACTGTTTGCTTGTGAGGAGTTGGGAATTTCTCAGCTGTATTGGAGTGGTAGCTCAGCCTTGGAGGCGAGATGGGAAGCTAGTCTTATCTCTGGATCTGGTGTGGCCCCTTTGTGGCTCGGGGGGCTAAGGGGGAAGAAGAGTACCCCTAGCGATTGGCTGGGAGGTACCGGTGAGATTTCTGCGGTCGGCGAGCGGGAGCGGCACGGAGCGCGGGACGTCATCCGAAGCGGGCACAAGGCAACGGTATGGTCATGTGTTTAGTAGAGTAGACTGCCTAGTTATTTACTTCGGCGATTATCATGTATTAGTGTAAGATGTTGCTTCAGCTGTTGTAATTCATCCTTGTATGCTATAGTGATATTGTTTCTAGAAAACTTCTSTTGGTTAAGATGATCTGAATGTTGGTTCTGGCGATCTCCTTGCTGGATATTTTATGGAATTAAAACTTGTAATGGTATTCGCTCTGGCACTTTCGTTGGGCATATTTTTTTATTATTTCTCAGATCAGTTGATCTGGTGTTGAAGAATTCGTTTTCATGGTTGGGATTTAGTTGGGTGTTTCTGGAATTTGTTGGCCCTTCCGCATTCGTTTTCATGGTGTATAAATTCGTTGGGCGTTTAAAATGACAGTGGGCATTTTAAACATTCAGTCGTGGGGTTTTTACATTTGTTGTGGCCGTTTTTAACTTCTACGGGCGTTTATAAAAGTTTGGGTATTTCGTTTTGTATGGGCGTTTATAAATGTATGGGCACCTCGTTTTTATATTGATTGGGTGTTGTTACACTTCTGTGGGTGTATTCATATGTCCAAGGGCGTTTTTAATGATGGGGGCATTTGTATCTGACTGGGGGGGCGTTTTTAAATGTGGCAATTCATGTTCTGGCAAATCGTTTTACTGTCTGGCAATTTGTTTTACTGGCAATCCGTTTTACTGTCTGGCAAGTCGTTTTATTGGCCAATCATTTTATTGTTCTGACATTTCGTTTTATTGTTCTGGCAATTCGTTGTATATGTTCTGGCGATTTGTTTTACTATTCTGGCAATTCGTTTTACTGTCTGACAATTCGTTTTACTGTTTTTGCAATTCGTTTTATGTGTTCTCGCGATTCATTTTACTATTCTGGCAATTCGCTTATTGGCAATTCGTTCCACTGTTCTGGCAATTCGTTTTATGTGTTCGGGCAAATTGTTACCGTTCTGGCAATTCATGATTGGCAATATGCAATTACAAGGCCCTTGAATTTGATTTTCCTTACCATGCAATACGTAATGTAATGGCAGAACGATAGAAAAGTAATGCTACTGTCATTTTTGCAATGTTATGGATAACATAATTTGCTACATAATTGCATAAAGTTATTGTGACTGAATATGTAATAAGGTTAAAGTAATATGTAAAAGTAACGTCATGGTAATACATGGTTGATTTATGTGAGAGTAGTGTGGAAATATAAAACAGAGTGTGCAGTTAGTATTAGGCAACATAAAAAAGCAATGTCATTGTTATCCGATGTGCAATGTTAGGTTAATGAAATTTATTGTGATGGATTGTAAGGAATCGTAATGTAGTGAATGTTAGCGAAATGTAATATAAATATAAGGGTAATGATATTGCCCATAAATCAAATTGAGGGTTCATGCACCTTACGGTATTTTAGTCTTGATTTTAGTAAGGTTATTTAGTTCTTATTTACAATGTTATGGGTTATTTTTTTTGTAATGCCTCCCTCTTCCTTTCCGTAATAATAATGTACTTTATTTTACCTTTATCATTCTGTTAGGAATGGTAGGAATGGGTTAAGCTCTTTTTATGATTATTATTTTCMCCACGCAATTKCTTTATTACGTATTCAATATAAAARKAATTGCTTATTACGGAAACAAAATGCTATTATACAACTGYGTTATTGCTTYATTYTTGGTTATTYGAGTTAGTTAGCAATTGMTTTATTCAGGTGTGTAACCCAATAGATATTAATATTTTCACCATACAATTKCTTAATTATGTATTCAATATAATAAGAAYTGCTTTATASATTCAATTAAGTAGGAATTGYTTATATCTTCAATTTAAGAAGGAATTACTTATGTATTCAATTAAGAAGGAACTCYTTGATACTAGTTAKTGGTGGCACTTTATGGSGGTAATGCAATTTTTAATATATTATTCCATTTATRTAAGGGMAAGGATMTAGTAACAAATAAAAGTACYRTTAGGGTTAGATAACATACCATGTTGATGGMTTTCTAATTTGCAAGGTTATGGTAACATGGTGTCATGGCCTTGGGCGCCTTAGTGTATTTTATTGACATGGCGATGTGTAAGGAGCAATGTCTTGTATTATAACATTGAATTATGTAAGGGTAATATATGTCATTATAAATTAAGATGCAATTTTTAGTGTTAGGTATTTTATGAAAAATAATGGCATTGTGGACTTATCTTAATACGATTAAAACTTTGGTTACTGATGGTTATAAAAATAAGGTCCTAGAACCAAGTACCTTGAATTACTAAGATTGTAATGGGGGAATATGCAATTACTTAAATTTACATTCTTAAACGGTTGGGTTGGGTATCTAGTCTACTATTGGAGTTCAAGGGAGTATTGGGCCAGTATGACATGCCTTGAGTCGTGGGAACTACCTTGTCTTAACATTGTTTGGTCATTGTCGGAGTCCTTCGGACATGCGCGTCCGTAGAGTTAGTGGTTGTTCTGAGTTGTTGTTGTACTTGGATGAGATCGTTCTTTGGCCTGGTCTGCTTGTGTTGGGCAGGATATAGTCACCCCCTAGTAGCCTTAGGAGACATGTCTGTGTGTGTGATTTTTCTGTGTAAAGAATCCAATGCTGTATCAAGAGTCTCGAGCCCTTTAAAGGCAGGGTTTCCACTCTTGTGACACACCTGACAGAGATTACTAGTTTCTGCCTGAGCATTCGGCCAGGAGCCTCTCTAATCTTCTTTCGAGAAGACTTAAGACTAAAAGCCCTGCTTTTCTATGCAGAAATAATAAACTCTACTGTTGGATTCTTCCATCTGCGACTGTACTGTACTTAACACATGGTGTCGTTGTTTGCTATAGCTGCTAGTTGTATGGATTATGTCTAGGGGCGTATATTGCTTGTTGTCACTGTGATATGTCGGGATCATCTTGTTGTGTTCGTCTTGCTTGTGTCTTGTTCTAGGTCGGGTTACTAGTTTCTGCCTGAGCAGTCGGCCAGGAGCCTGTATAATCTTCTTTCGAGAAGACATAAGACTAAATGCCTTGCTTTCCTATGCAGAAATATTAACCCTAACACCATGGATTCTTCCCTTTGTGTTCTTACTGTACACCCCCAGTATGTCTTAATGTTTGTGTTGTGCGCCTTATGCCTATGGTCATACATTGTTGCAGTTACTCGTTGTGTGCCTTCAATCTTCTTGTGCTGAACATCGTGGTTGCGTCTTGTTGGTTGTCAAGTGGCGACGTAGAGTCAAGTGTGTTTGTTAGTTCTACACGTGCGCACACACCTTAAACAAAAAAAAAATAAAAAAAAATGCACCTGTTCTCAGAGTTGTTTTCATAACGAGGAGGTCGTTACATTTTTATTTGTTTTTAAATAACTTTGAGATCATTCATTTAACATGACAAGTTTTTGTCTTCATTCATTTAATTATTATATTTAACAAATATTATATTAAGTAATAATTTTATTATACATCAATGGACGATGTATATATAAGTATATATTATTATAAACAATATACAACTACATACTTATTCCTAGTCACTATTGATCGTTGAACGTATTCATTTATAGGTTATCTCTTTTTCCTTGTATCACACATAAAATACATAGTTTAATTGTTGATATTTGAATTTGAGTATTCAAGAAATCATATGTCACATTAAAGATGCAAGTTACAACTACAAATAGTTAATTTGATAGTTAATTTCATTAGTTAAATATGGAACTTAAGTAGGATTATGATTTTCACTTTCTAAATTTATTTAGGGTTATAGGTTTATATGATAATATTTTTATATGAAATAATAAAATGAATTTTTATTACAATTGTTCATAATGGAACTAAGTAAGATAATGGATTTGGTATAGTAATCTTCACTTAGCTAAGTATGAGAAAAATATAATTAAATAATATAAAAAAATTAATTTATTAATATTATGAATAACAAATTAATTGTTCAGGAATAAGAGGAGGAAGGAAGGGAATCATTCATATATGCAATAATTCCATTGGAAGAAGAAAGAGTAAAAAACCAAAAGTGACAAAAGATTAATTCAATGGATCAAAGTATCTTCGAAGGGGTCAAGTGGTGATACAACACGTTAAAAGGGAGCCACCTTTGATGTTGTTTCTCATATATTTAACCTTTTTAAGCTTTTGCATCCAAGAGGATACTATGCAAATCCTTATTTGTATTTTATAAATGATAAAAAGAAAGATATATAATTATGAATAATCTTGTTTTTTATAAATGATAAAAACGAAATTTATATAATTTTGAATAATTTTGTTAATAGACATGTTAAGCATGAAATCTCATTGCTTAATTAAATATAGTGTTTCATATTTGTAAAGAGAAAAACCAAGACACATTCAAAATTCCATAGATACATATACATAGGTATAAGCAAATAAAATTTCAAGGGATGAGAGGGAGCAATGAAACAATAATTGGTAATCATTTAACGTTGTTTTCTGATAAAGGTTGTGGTGCTTGTATTCAATGGAAAACAAAAAATGTGATTTTACCCAAAATATTGTGCCGCTTGAAGATGCAATAGATTCGTTGTTGTGGGCACTTTTGATGGATCAACATGAACTACAAAGCATGAGCTATTGTGCTACTGCAAAAATTATTTATTTAAATTTTGTTTAGCGAGTTATCTTTGGCTGAACATTATAAAGTAGAAATTGTAAATTAATTATATTTTGCTTTCAATATTATGAAAAATCTCAAATACAGAATTGAATTTCCCATCCAATAGCCTGAACACACAAACAATTTACATTTATGGCTAGAGGTTTAAAAAAAAAAATCCAACTATGTTAAAAAATGAGATAAAGTAAGAAATGACAAACTATCAAATAAAATTATATGTTTCATATAAATTAGATCCTTCAATCAAATGTTTATGACAGATTGTCCATCATTGGCTACCTACCCAGTCAACATAAGAAACCAACCAGTTCACAGAGAGAAGCATATCCACCTTCTCCATGATAAAGTAACCACTCATGTGATGAATTCCAATACCTCGACGAAAAATAACAAACCTCATAACAAAAGAAGGAGAAACATATAATCAAAAAATATTTAAATTTTCTATTTCAATGATATTCTAATTATAAAGTTTTCATTGCTATACAACTCGATCTAGTATGTAATGACATTAGAAAGTTTATTTTACATTTAATATGGAAAAACATTGTTGACGATAAAAATCGCAACGAGGATTTAGCCCGCAAAGTATTGCTAAAGCCTATTATTATAAGATAATGATATATGTAATACTAGTAGGTGGGACCCCACTATAGATTGGATGATCAGGTCTAGTTATTATTTGATTTTTATACATAGTTTTATTTGCGATATAATAACAGATGGATAATGCATGCTATGTGTGGGTTTCATGCTCTAAGCTCCAAATTATTTATATGAATGGCTTATATTCATGATTATGGAATTGTTGTTTAAGCCATGAATTGTCACATGGTGTACGTGCACAAGACACATGTTAGTTATAAGAGGAAATAAGAGAAATATAAAATAGAAAAGAGACCTATGGAAAAATCTAAGGAAAAGGAACTTTCTGAGGAGGATAACATTGCCTTGGAATAAGTTGATTTAGATAATAGTATGTGGCAGATGCACTTCGATGGTTCATGTTTTAATGAAGGTAACGAAGTTGGCATTATCTTGATTTATCCTGTAGTAAAAATCCATAACTTTTCTTATAGATTGGAGTTTTCTTGCATGAACAATGTCACTGAATTCGAAGCGTTATTACTAGGCATTGAAAATGCCTATAATCTTGGTTGTGGTCACCTTTCAGTTTTGGGGGATTATGAGCTTGTTGTGAACATTATACGTAATATTTACTCCCCTAGCAACAAGGTGATGAAACAATATACCCAAACTATTTTGGAACTTAACTCGAATCTATTATATTTCAACATCACTCATGTTAAGAGGGAATTGAACTCCATGGTTGATTGGTTAGATATTTTTGCAACCTCTCCTACTCTACAATTTCTTCCACATAGTCCCGATTGTACTTTTCAATATCTATATCGTCCACACATCCCTGACATTATAGAATCTTGGCAAGTCTTCCCTAATGATGAGACCATTTGTTCTTTCATTCAAAATGAACCTTTTAAGCCCAAGGAAATTATATCCATAGAAGATGACAATATTCCTAAAGGATTGAATCCCCTAGAAAGTTTGTTTTCATTGTTGGGATCGACGCGACCAATAAGGTAATGTCTCGATTGGTTCGAGTCCCAACTTCTTGTACCCATCCCTTGTTGGGGACATGCACGAAGAAAAGTAAATGAAGAGAATACCGCTTTGATACCACTAATATAGATTTAGGAGTGGAAATAAAAGATTAACAAACTCAATATAATAAACATGGATATAGGAATAATAACACAAATATCAAGTGAGAAATGATGAAATACGCTAAAAATGTAAAACTGCAGAACTAAAACTTGCTCGAATTGTGGTAGCTATCTCTGAGAAGAGATGTGGCTGCTACACGCATCCGTCTAAGAATAATGGATTACAATTTGGCTCCAAAGGCCCTTTTCATATTACTCATGAATGCCAATACCCCATATATCCAAAAACCTAACCCTAGAAGGTGAAATGTTGAAAGTCATGTGGGCCCTATGGGTAAATTAGTGTAATTGGTACCTCAAATTTCTAGGGTTGTAAATTTTCATATGACCTCCATTTTAGGTGCATGATAGCCCGTTGGAAAGGTATTTCAAAGAACTACACATTTAGTCTTCAAAATTTGAATCCATATATAGTCTGACTGTGGCGATTCAAGAAAACAACTTTTAGGAGCCCCAAAACAGCCCTGGAAGTACAACAATATGTGATGACATGAAAACATACAAAATAAGTCAGTTGGATTAGGTGAGAGGCCACCCCTATCCACTTGGAGAATGTGGGAGGCTTCATACATCCCGAGAAGTGTAGAACTCACAATTATAAAGAAATACAGAAAGACGTGCTGAATACAAAAAGGACACGAGGATCCAGTTGGAATAGGTGGGTGGCCACCAATATCCACCTAGATAAGAAATAGTTATAGAAATTCAAGAATCATTATGGCTATGATAGATCATTTCAAATTTTTTATTCAAATAGTAGTGTTTGACCACATTTTTTTGTGATAATCAGAGTGCCTTTTTTTTTTACATGCGGTTCACGACAAGACTAGTATCTCACTACATCCATGAAAACCCCCCATGAAATCCATGAGAGAAGATGGGGAGGCCCGAATTGGTGGGATATTGATTTCTCAACAATATGAGTAACATAATCAACAATGAGAGTATATTATATACCCATTAAGGGAATAACCTGCCACTTACAAGGAATTGAACCTGGGTGGGGACGATAACAACCATCCACCCAAGAAACCTCGTGTTTATCGATCTATGTTAGAGGGGGTTCTTGTCTATGCATTTAAAAAAACTCAGTTCGACCACTCTTTAGTACTCTACAGTCTTCTTAGCAATCTTGGACAATTTTCTCACTTTCCCTAGTCCAAAGATTACAATTCCTAGACTATTGTTGGTGGTCTATAAATAAAATGTCTAGTTTATTTTAATTAAGTGTAATTGATTCTTTAGAGTTGATTTTACTTGAAAGGGTAGATGGAGTTGAAACTAATGATGTTTTTAACTCACTCCAAAAACCATGAAGTAGGAAGATTAAATGCATAATTTGTTCAATGAACCCTACATACAAGAGGGATGCAAGGTTTTTTTTTCTTCCAAACAACATTAAATACTCATCGCAATAACCAATTGATGCAACACTCTTTGCAAAAAAAAATCACTTAAATGAAGAATCCAAATGTTTACCAAATTATCAAAATAAAATTCTTTAAAATTTCAAAACCAATGAATGTTAAGTTCTTTACTTTTTTCACTACAACAACACTTCTAATGATTTAGAATGGATGAATTTATTTTCTTGATGTTAGCATGAAAATAATATTGAATGCAATTCTTTTAATTCTTCTTTTCTTTCAATGAGAATGAAATAGTTAAAATCTCATATAAAAGAGAACCAGAAACCAAAGGATATTCAAACAAAGATGGACTCGCAATGAAATCAATCACTCTTAAAAATTCGTAAAACCAAAATATTTGAGACCAATTAATAGCACAATCGACTCTAAAAAAATCCATATTTCAAAATACAAGCGAAGTGAAAGAATTAATTGTAACAAATTACTTTGAAATTAACAAAAAAGGATCTCAAAAAAGACAACTAGAATGCTTGAAAGTACAAAAGTCAAATGCTTGTATAATATGACAAGAAAAGGACTGCTGAAAATCAAAACTGAGTTTCAAGGATTTTTCCAACCTTGACGAGCTTATAACCTTTTAAAAAATTGATCAGAGGTAATACGCAACAAACAATACAAGAAGAGTGATACTCATAATCAAAACCAAACAATCAAAGTCTAAAGCAATCATAGAAAAATTTGGGACAAAATCATACTTAAAAACAAAGACCAAAAGTTTTCAGAAACCAATACCTACGGTACATGTCGTCAAAGGTAGAGTGACGCTCCTAGAAAGCATACAGGGGGAATGATACTCTACAAGCCACTAGAGGGGAATTCCACTACTGAAAAAGAAGGGAAAACATTATCAGAATCAACATAGATTCAATCAAAGTGTTCTCAGGACTTTGTAAGCTATTCAATAGAGGAGGAAAGAAAAGAAGACTTGAGAAAGCAAACATTCAATCATGTTATCAAGTGACATACTAGTACAAAGGGTTAAAAACCAAGGAAACAACAATTCCCAAGTATGGTCAACAAAAACTATTGTGAGAAATATCACCCTGAGGACAGGTTGAGCTCCCCTTAGTTGGGTTTTTTCAACTAGGACATCGAGAACAAATCGATACTATCATTCTTAGTTTTCATATATTTATGAATGAAATAAAAGGGGAAGAGGAAGTGAATTAGGAATTTTTTTTTGTCTGTTGTGCTCACTTCTCTTTATCATTCTAATGTTGGATCCATTCTAGCTCCAAACGTAGTCTACCTACGAACAATTATAATTATCCTCTTTTTCTAGTACTTGTAACAAGTTAGATAAAAGATATCATAACTAGGCCACAATCATTCATTAATAAAATTGAAATGAGACTCAATTAGGGAAATAGGACAAGTTTATTAATATGAGAAACAATTGAATTTACATTGATGATGTATTGCCAGCCTCCTCCAATGCTCCTCCTATCCATCCCCTTACTATATGTTGACTAATGAAAGAAAAGTTTGGTATTGTTCAGACCTTAATTTTTCTAATCTCTTTCACCCTTGATATTCCTTGTTTATATAGAATCTTTGGGGGGTTTTAACCAACTTAGAATATCAAGGAAAGGTTTAGATATTTTCTCCATAAATTAGGATTGATTACCCAAAAAGGAGAGGCTTAAGCCTATGAATAATCCCTCAATCATAACCACCAAAAGTATCTCAGAGTCAACCCATATTATAAGATGGGATTGGTTAAAACCAACCTAAGAGGACTGGTGATCCTAATGATATTGGAAGGAGGCCTCATAGTGACACTCCTTAGTCCATAGGAGGGGGCGCCAATGTTCCAACTAAGACAAATAACAAGGGGAAAGATGATGTGTTTGAACTTTAGAAAGTAGATCTTCTACTCTTTGATAACTAGGGAATATGACAATTATTTTTTCATAAAGTCGAGGATGCAGAATCAAGGTACCACACTTAGATGTGAAAATTTTGTGTGTAACAATGATAGTATAAATCAATAATTGGTAATTCAATATAAATCATTATATTATGTGATCTACTACATTGTTACCTCTATATGAATTGTTGTCATCAAACACACATAAAAAACCACTACTTTAAGCATCCCTATAAGATTTGGGACACTCATATTACTAGGAGATGTGAGAATCATGTCTAGTAATGGGTAATAATTTTGGTCTCTCTAGCTAAGTGTTGCAAACACTCATGATTAAATAATTAAAAAATGTACCTAGACTGAATCAATTCAATCAACTATGAATAGATTGTTCTTCATATGATGGTTATGACCATACGTGCATTTTTTCTACCTTGAGGCAATGGGTCATGTATCCACAATCGCGTGAATCATCTACACATGAACTATTAAATTTTTATTATAATTATGTATTAAGAATAAACAAATTTTAGTTAAGAATACTCTATAGAGAGTGGGAGGGGAAGGGCATTATTAGAGAATTTATATATATAATACCTTTTGATGTTAGGGGCATCTTGGGATATCTATATTTTGATGTTGTGAAAAAGACGTTAACAAATAAAAATTAAAAATATAAATATTAGTATTACATACACATCATACATAAAAAAATATATATATATATTTACAATAAAGTTAGTTAATTAATTATAAATCCATAAAAAAATAAAATATATCAATGTACTTAACTTCTCACAAAATCAATATAGAAAATAATCGTTAGTATGGCTATGATGACCCTAACTAGTAAATAACCTCAACAAGTGTGGCTTCATGAACTATCATCCATGTCAAGTGGCTTCATGAACCATCATCCATGTCAAATTGAATAATTCTTCTTTTATTTGCTATAAAAATTTCTAAGTTGACATGAATTCTTCTCTAGGTAAATGCCTATAAGGTAAATGGGTTGGGTGGTTTGCATCTTGATTCCCTGCATAAAAATTTCTAAGTTGACATGAATTCTTCTCTAGGTAAATGCCTATAAGGTAAATGGGTTGGGTGGTTTGCATCTTGATTTCATGCATTGGGTCACTTTTATGACATCCCTAAAAGGATAATTGGTGAAAATAGTAAACATTTGTCTCTAATACAAACTCTATATACATTTCTCTAAAAAAAACTACAATGAGTTTTTTTATTATTAATATGAAGTAGCATATCCATATTTATTAAACATGTATAATATTCAAATATTTATATTTCTGTTTAATAAGAAGAATAGTTCAAGCTTATTGCTGGTATATGCAGAACATTTCATCAATTATTGAGTCGGACAAAAGTTTAATTCACTTTGCACAGCAAGCTAGTGATCCATTTCAGTTCCTAGCAAAGGTTGTGTCTAACAAGGGAGTTATATCGAAAGAGTTCGTGGATTTAATAGCGATCCTGTAACTCAAGATGCTTCCGCTAGTGCTTATCAAATAATGAGTTACCTTTTGATGAACGAAGAAATGGCTAGGCAAACAAATCTTATTCCGTCTCCTGATAAGGGTATACAAGATATGTATGTGAGATTGTTTTCACGAATATACAAGTTAATCTCTTTCTTTCTATGTCATATTACACGGAAAGGTTGGCTAATTGTGGTTTATGTTTTTCATGATATTCATACTATGTATATTTACTTCGAAAGGCGTACAACTATTGGTAATGGGCATAATTAACCACTTTTTAATCTAAAATTTTAATATGATGATTAATAATTGAAAATGTTGGCATATTCTTAGTCTTCCTCCCAAATTAATGAATGTGATTTACTCTTCATAATTTTCTTGTATTTTTTTAATGATTTAACCTGTTTACTTTTTAACATTTACCTAATCATATTAAGAAATTACTGTAGCAATATATGATTGCCACGTTTAAATGATTAACCTTTGTAATTACCACGTTTTGATTTCCTCAATTATCTATCCGTTTCATTTTCTGGTTGTCTGCGCATTTCATTTTCTGGCTTTGAATTGGGTGAATCAACCTTCCATTCACTCCTTCCTTCGACTCTATCTCCATATATGTGACCGATTCGATTTGAGCATAACTGCAGCAATCAAGCAGGAGGTCCGAGAGTGGTTGCTAAGGGAAAATCCCTAATTAAAGATTGAGTCAATCGATATCAAATTCGTGTACCTTAATTAAGGTGTTTGTGTTCGTGGATTCCTGGTTGAAATCTGGTGGATTTATATGGATTAAATATAAATTTTGTTTTAGAAAGACCCTGATAATTGGATACATAATTAGGTATATGGTTTTAGAGACACCCTGATAGTGCTTCCTGCTTATCATACGGTTTTGATTGACAAATGATAGTAATTCTACAATATGTGATAAGGATAAGGATAATTTTATGATTTTTTTTTCAAGGTAGTAGTAATTGTGTGGAGAAAACTTATGCACTTTCTCATTCGGAAGATGATAACCCAGATAATCCTTAAATTCTTCATTAAACAATACTAAAAGTGTTACCAATAAATCATTATTCAAGAGGTCTATAAGACATGATTGTGCAAGAACTTTCAAACAATGTAATGCTACATAATCAGGATTATAACGAACATTAGAACGATGTAATGTCAAAAATCATTGAGAGTATTAGGCATCGTACTTATTAAAATTTCAAAATTTCAATTCATTACCAGCATTCAAAATTTTTGTTGTTAAAAAACTACACCTTCAAATTAACCACCATATAGCTGTGTCCGTTTGTCCTGCGTTTCTGCTTTTGTTCCTGGCAGAGCCGACTCTTGTATTTTGAATCATATGTGTACGAGGCTCTACATAGTTTAATTTAATGGAAGGTGAATGGGAAGAAAACTAACTTCTTTAATTCAATTTTGTGTTGCCATGGATATATTATGTATTGCATTTCTTCCAATAGTGATTATCTTTTTTCTTTCATGTTTGTTCAATTCAATTTTTTCTTCAATCACGGTAGGATAGGGTAGTGATTCTCTTTTTTCTTTCATGTTTGTTGAATTCAATCTTTTCTTCAATCACGGTAGGGTAGGGTAGAGTATGAGGGCATACCGATTACAGGTAAGTGAAGTTTTAAATAAATTTCGGCGTTCACCATCCACTGCAATAGTGGATGTGCTAGTTATGTATACTAATAAGCATGTTTCGATATTATTTCCATCAATATAAAATTTCATCTCTTTCTCTCTATGCCATATTAGATTCGAAGGAGATCTAGTTGTGCTTTATATCTCCCAGGCTATTAACGTTTTAGTTGATATATTCCTATATACCAATGTTGTTGCGGTTAATGTTGTTACAATTTACAAGGGATTTTCGAAACTATGGACCTTCTGAAGTGTAACATTCAATACAGATTACAAATTGAAAGACTCACTGTAGTTGACTTGATACTTACCAAAGAAACAACAAATAGGTGGTACATTAATTAAGAGAAAAAATCTGTCATCGAAATAGTTCCTGTTTCATGGAATACCACCGAAATTTGGCTAGCCTCCCCAAAAGGAAAAGACCAATTTAAAATTTGCCGCCACGGGGTCGGTGCAGGGAGATGAGTAACGAAAACAAAATCTTTTGCTACGCATAATACATCGATTGGGAGGGGGAGATGGAAGAACATAAAAGTCTACTACTTACATTTACATTTGATTAACATGAACTGGATGAAACCATTACTTACATTTGAGTAGAATGAACTCCCTGAAACCTTTCCAAATATTATTGGAGACATGAACCAATCTCACTACATAGCCAACTCCATCGCTCTCGCAGCTTATTGATCCCGGATTGCCTGAGAAGCACAGCGGGTTGCTACGCCAAGATGAGTTGCCCACAGACCAGTTGGACTCAATTTGTTGCCATTCTACAATCTATCTAACTGCAACAAGTAGGTCACGTCTGTCCTGTGGGCAAATCATTCTTGGCTGAGTAACACTCTGTACTTTTACCTCTTCATCCATACACTCCCCTTCACTTGTACTACAAGCAAGTAATGAAGGGGTAAGGGTCAGTCAACCAAGCTAGATGGCCACGAAGAATTCAAGAGCAGGATATAAGGTATATATATCAATCAATGGAGTATGAACCAACCCCGGATGGGATGGATAAATATATACACCTTCCCGTGATATCATTCAAATCAAATGGAATAAATCTCTTTATGAACATGAGAAAGTATCTATTTCTCGCCAACATGATGTAATTATGCCAAAAGGCCTACACCTATTGATAATGGGCAGATTTAATAGGGGTTTAGTGTTTAATAAGTTTTTTATGGATAGGATTAAATATGTTTGGAATATTTAAGTGTTTAATTTTCTGGCTGCCTGTGCGTTTCATTTTCTGTGTGAGTTCTGTGTGAGTTTCATTTTTGCCACGAATTTCAGCTGTCCGTCCTTTCGGCGTTCTCAGCCGCGAGTTAGCAAAAATAAAAATTAATTAATTAACTTTCTAGCTATTATAAAGACATTAATTTATGTGTTTACTTTTTTACATTTACCTAATCATATTTAAAAATTACTTTGATAACTAACTGATTGCCACCTAAGTGATTAACAAAAATTAAAATATTCAAAATAATAAACGACACCTAGATTCTACCATTATCAATGTCAAAACTGTAAAAAACTTTTCAGAATGAGAGATTCGCCACGCACCGGAATGCCATTCTTATTATTATTTTGAGAAAAAAAGGCATTCAAATCATTTTGAGGAAAAATCCCGCAAGAATGAGAGCCGTCCAATCAGGAAGTTCGCCGCGAGACCTTCTCAAAAAAGTTGTTTTATGTTTTCAATATTAACTAATTTTGTATAAATTCATTTTAGGTATAAGATAATGTTGAAGAAGAATCCATAAAATAAAAATAATTTGTTTTTCTATAATTTTTTCTATGTTAAATATGGAATTCACATGTTACAGATATTGATAACAAAAAAATGTATTTTTATGATCATAAATAAAATGTGTCAATGTACATCTCAAAATATGTTAATATCAATTATATATATAACAATTAAAAATAAAAAAAAAATTTGTCATTAAAACATTTAAATGATAATTCCTTCTAAATATAAAAAGCATAGATCTATTTTAATTATGTGTTTATTATATATCCAGAAAAATCAAGTCCATATTTATAGATCTATTTTAATTATGTGTTTATTATATATCCAGAAAAATCAAGTCCATATTTATATTGACTTGAAAACTATTTTTAAATTGAAAATTTAAATGATAATTCCTTCTAAATATAGAAAGCATAGATCTATCTTAATTATGAATTTATTATATATCCAGAAAAATCAAGTCAATATTTATATTGACTTGAAAACTATTTTTAAATTGAAATTTTTTAAAGAAGTATTTGTATCACAAGGGATTTGATCCTTTAGGATAAATTTCTTGAATGTAGTAATTATTAAATTCTATATCATTTTAAAATATAGATAAGTTGATTAATAAATTTAAACAGTTGAATTGAAATGTGTAACTTAAACATTATTTTTTTTTTTAAATGATATTTATATATAATTTTTTTTTTATAATAATAATAATAATAATCTATTTTTAAGGTCGCAGCCAAGCCACCACACCAAATTGGTGTATGAGACCTCCTTGTTTGTGGGACAAGGGACCCCCCTCCGTCAAGCTATTTGACTCATAATGTCTACGAAGGTATACATACCCTACCCCCTCTGGATTTGAACTTGTGACCTCTTAAGAGGAAACACATGTTCTTAACCATTAGGCCCACTCAGACTGTATAATGGCCATTTATATCCAAAAAAATATTATTTCTTTATGTATTATATTTTTAAGAGAAATAAAGTAAGAAAAAGAAAAATAAAATATTGTTTTTTTGAAACTATATAAAATAATTTTTAAAAAAATAATATTATTTTTTTAAATATTAAGAAATTAAAAAAAAAATCATATTATTTGTTAAAATCAATTGATGTTTATGGATGAACTAATTTGAAAAATTCTTGAGACAATGAAGATTGAGGATGGACATCAATTTCTTTTAACAAACTACACTTTTAATAATATTGAAAATTGCATTAAGTTAGTTTTTCCTTATAAATTCTTAAGCTTGAGTCAACCATTGGAATGACAATAAAATCATTAAAAATATGAAATTGAAACACATAATTCTATAATCTTTAATTTTTTTTATGAACTAGTTTTAATTCTCATTATTTCTATAGTGAAACCTTTTAGTAAACTAATTGAAAAAAACATTAATATAATTGAAATTGTTAAACTTACAACAAAACAAATTGAAAATGAACAGCATTTTCTTTTAATATATACTACTTTTAGCAATATATAATATAAAAAACTTTGTTCCTTCATAAAACTATAATAATATGCATATTTTCATTTTCATGTACTTAAATGTAAAAGTATAATTTTTAAAGACATTTAATTTAATTTTCGTTATTTATGGATTAATTTTTGTTCTTATGGAATGATATGCCATCGGTCTTTATAATTTAATAAATTTAATGGATAAAATTTCAATCAATATATATGTATTAAAAACTAATTTAATTTTAGTTTTTTCTTCATAAATACATTTATCTATTTTGTAAACTAATTTAATTTGATACATTTTTTCTTTCTTACACCGTTTTTATTACATCTTTTTAAATTAATGATAAAAACAATTAAAATTAAAATTAAAATTTTTTACCACTAAATTGTTATAAAAAAAATTATTAATTTTTTTAATCATTAGAATATTTTTTCATTCTTTTAAATATACAAAATAAATTTATATATTTTAAATATAATACTATAATTATTTTAATTTAAAAATAAATCATTAGAATTTTTTCTTATTATTTGAAATATATAAATTAAATTCATATATTTTTAAATTTTAAATATATAAATTACATTTATATATTTTTAATATAATACTATAATTATTAATTTAAAATTAATTAATTAATTATAATTATTTAATTATATTTAAAAAATTCTTTGTATTTAGTTTAAATCGTCATAAATTAAACATACCAGTTTATCTACTTCAACATACTTACATATTTATTGAAATATTTTCAAAATATGTGAGTTAACATATTTACATCTGACACATCATATTATAATCATTTTAATTTATATTAATATTTATTTCCAGTTCTACAAGTTACACGGACAAAAATGCACAACGAAGAATGACTTGCCATACACTCATTGAAATAGTGTAACTATATCTCAAATAGCGGAAAGAACTATAGAGGAATATTGTTGTTTGTTACTTTTGGTCATTACTAACTCGGTTTATGAGCAGCATTTACATAATGTTTTTCAATATACAAATCTGACAGATATGTGGGAATAATAAGCTTTTCGATATACAAATATGACAGATAGTGTGGGAATAACAAAAGCTAATGCTGTTTGTGATAATATTTGCATTGAATGACAAAATTTAGCATCGTTAAGTTTAGTATTCATTCATTTCAATAGAGATTGCTATTGATGTCAATATCTCAAAACCTTGCCCACACATGACCATTTATGTTTAAAAGGAGGTTGTTGGGATCTGACTCGTCATCGTTCCCGTGAATTGTTTGACAAGATTCTTGTGACAAGATTCTAACTTATGAATGTACGATATTAAATCTTATGGATAGCTTGGCAGTGGAAAATAATATGATGTTAAAGGAACAACAACGATATCGACGAGCAAACAATCCTCATTGCAAAAGCGCAGCAGGAAAAAGGTTGGGTAGCTGGAGTAATACACTGTTTATTTTAATATAGATTCTTTTATCATAAGATCATAAGTTATTTGTGTAAGGAGTCGACCAGCCACTGTTTGAAATATGACTATTGAAACATGACTATTAAAAAGGTAGCCACTGTTTGAAAGATGACTATTGAAACATGACTCTTAAAAACGTAGTATTGAACTAGAGTTCAACCATTAATAATATGATGATCATCCAAATCATAATTTAATTTCGATACTGTTAAAACTCATTACCTTATTTGGAATATTGTCTAACCAGCAATTTGGGTTAACTTATCTCAAGCATACAAGACAATTAAGATAATTTCAAGTAACACTTGTATAAAAGTCATATAAAAGTCATAAGTGGAATAACATAGTTGATGTTCCATATTTCATGGCATAATGTAAAAAAATTTAACAACAAAACTGTTACTTTAATAAGTATTCACCTTGGTAAATATGATTACCCACTCCAGTTATCCAGAAAAATTATATTGATTAACCATAATAAATTTTTGAATAAAATAAGAAGGATTAATTAGATGGATTCTAATAGTCCTCGAGGTGTAGGACAATGGGTGAGAGAGTATATTGTTAAGGCACTAGGTGATGTTAAAGTCATGGTTTCAAAACTTGTCCCTACAAAAAATCCAGCCATGTTAATCACATTTGATCCTTCTTATTTTTATTATAAAAATGATTTAGAATAAAAAATGAAGGTTATCATAATATTTTTAAAATTTAGTAAACAAAAGAGCAAAATTACAATACCTAATAAATATATCTTTGCAATATATGTCTCATAGTGATTCAAATAATTTTTATGAATCTAATCTACTAGTTCTAAGGTATAATTTTTTTTTTTTTAAACAAAAATAAATTCATCCTAAGTTTAAATTCTGGCTATGGATAAAAACACATCAATTACAGAGTTAATTCAACAATTGTCAACAAATCAGTGAAACAATGGGAAAAATAAAGATAAAATATGAAATTATTCTAAATTAAAATATGATTATATATATGCTACTCCAAGTCATACTATATGCATATATGCATACCTCAATCTCTTGGATTGAGGTAAATAACCAAAATACTATATGTACAGAGATTTGGATTTTTAAAATGTTATAAGCCATTTTATGCATAAACAAAATTGATATATATCCAAATACTTCAGTTCGAATCAAAACAATTTGTTTTCCAATAATTCTTGTATTTTCACAGTATTTTTTAATATCCATAAAATAATCTTGGAAACAATAACCTATAAATTACGAACTCAAAAACAACAATTTTGAGTATTTATTTACAATTTTAATTTCTAATATCCATAAAATAATCTAGAAAACAATAACCTATAAATTACAAACTCAAAAACAACACTTTTGAATATTCATTTACAATTTTAATACTTAAGATGAAATAAAAATATAAACAATTTAACACTAAATATACACAATATAGTTTGTTTCTATAATAAACTTAACCATAATTTTTGTAAAAAACTATTTTCATCATATCTATATCTATATGGTAAAATATTTACATAAGTTAAAATTAATAAATTGCATTATCTAAAATTTTATTTGTTATATAAACATGGCATTTTAATAAATTAATAAAATACTTATGACGTCCTTTCAAACTAAGTATAAATTCATTATTTGATTAGAAAGCTCACAAGTATACCATTAGTAAAAGATCAAATTTTATTTTCGACGTTTCTGAACATTGTCTTGTCTTATGACATCCATTCAAACTAAACTAGTATTTGTCTTGTCTTATGGCATCCATTCAAACTAAACTAGTATTTTTCTAGTTCCCTGAGTCTGTGTCTCTATCGTTCTTTTCATGAATGATCTGGAATATTTCAAGACCCATTTGAAGTATGAGAAGAACCCTAAGATTAAAGAGGCGATTACACATAAGTTTAAGAGTATCTGCGAAGGGCGAAGGAAATCCATGTTGTACTGGATGAGGGAGGTAGTGCAGGGCATGCTGCAAATGGTGATGCAGTTGTTGTGACCAGAGCGAAGACCAAACCCAACAACAAGGATGGGGATGGGGATAGAGATAGAGATGAAGAGGATCTTAAGAAAAAGAAATTGCGAAATTGCATGCGGGTCTCAATTCAACAATTATTCACGAAATTCTAAAATGAAATTGAGTGATGTAGTAGGGATTGAAAGCGCCAAACAAGATTTGCAGGAGACACTTATCCTTCCTGTAAAATTTCCCCAATTTCCATAGGTTAGTGATTTTTCTGAGGTTGTGGTATTCGGGATTTTGACATAACTCTTCTCTTTTTGTACAGAATAATAGTCGAACTGTATTTACAAAATTCAGCAAAGGGAACATGTTTCATGAGGACTCACTTCGCATGTGAGAGGGGCAAGGTTCGATTCCCTGCATCTTCTTTTTCTGCTATGTTTATCTCTATAGTTTCTATTGTATGGTCAAATGTGCGAGTAATGTTGTCGACTAGTCATTTCACATAATAGCGTTGGGATGGCATATCTTTGCTCTGGCTATAGTAAGATTCAAATCTCGGCTCTGGTCTCCTCCATAATATATTAAGATGGAAGAAATAAGAAACGAATTTAAATTGTTATCAATAAAAAAGAAAGCATGATCTTTATTTTATTTTTCAAAGGTTCATTTTAGGAATATATAACTAATGACTTGAAGAGATTGTAATAGTTGTCTCCAGTCTGGCCGAGCTTGTATTAGTTGTCTCCAGTCCGACCATTTGCCCTAAAATTGCACAAATAATATCATATACAAGCTGTATGATGATTGCACAAATAATATTGTATGCAATCTCTGTGATGAGCTCTACAATAGTTTTCTGAGAGAAGATCCTCATGAGTCATGATAATGAAACATTATTTATTGTGGTTCAATTACAAAGAGCTCTCCTCCTAAAGAGTCGTTGCAGATAAGTCTATTGCTTGAAACTTTTTACCATTTTATTCAGATATTTCATAAGGTTCTTGACCCCAAAACACATATTAGAAGCATTGATCCAAATTAATAACCATATTCCTTAAGCATATAGCCACATTAACAACCACAATCCTTTAGCATACATTCAAATTTAGAGTTGCAGAAAGCATAAATAAATACTAACCATTTTGAGTTCTTACAACAGTTTCATATTACTCATGATTTATCATAGAAAGCAATACTGAACTAGAAACCATTTGCAATAGCAAATGATACAAAATTTTAGAGGGGCTTGCTAGAATGATACAGATTTTTTTTTTGTTTTAGTTTAAATTTGAAACTGCAATACCTTAGTATTTTAACTTTATCACTTTTTATGAGTTAGTTAGTTTTTGCAGATGGCACTTTCATAGATGGAAGTACAAGCAAGCTTTCCTGTGATTTGCCAATGAGGAATCCATGTTCAATATTTTTCTGATGATGAAGTACTTTAACTTTATCACTTTTTATGAGGTAGTTAGTTTTTGCAAACGGCACATTCACAGATGGGAGTACAAGCAAGCTTTCCTGTGATGAGCCATTGAGGAATCCATGTTCTATATTTTTTTTTTTATGAACCATTGAGGGATACATGCTCAATCTTTTGTCAAGTTTTAATTATATCACAATACTTTTCTACTATTTTCTATCTACTATATAATAGTGGAATGGATTAGTTTATGTATAACAGTGCTTCACGAGTATTCAGGAGTACCTTATAGCTAGATGTGTAATGTGAAGTATGCAGTGCTATATATGTATCCCAAATGAGATGGATATGACTTCATGCTTTCTCCACAAGGAAGACATTATGTAATGAGAAGTGTTTAGCTAAGGAGTAATGTATATGAATTTTTTGTTAGGGAAAATACTTAATTATATTCTTAACTAGTTAATTAGTTAATTTACAGGAGTTGGTAACTATGTAACTTCTTATAACCATATTATGTAATTATATACATGTTCATATTAATAGAATACACATTAATAATGTAGTGTGTTACATCAATTATATCTATCTTTAATCTTTTCATGATAAGTCCATGCTGCCGGAAAACCCAGGAATCAGAAATATGGAATCGATCTTGAAAGTGCGAGAGACTGTTATTGTTTGTCAGGAGAAAGTTGTTTTTGACGTGAGGGTTTTTGGTCTCATGCTCTCACATAGAAAGGTATCTCCTTTGGAAGAGGGCCGCCAATTAGAGAAAATCCACTGCTCTTTTATTTGGAATGCCCAAACAAACTTGGGATTCGCATGAAGAGAGACTGATTCGCAAGCACATGGCAGTTTATTTGAAAGTTGAGGTAGGCACTTTATAGTAGTCGTTCTCTATAAGAAGAGAGACTGATTCAACAACACAAAGAGATAAGGTTTACCAGGCAGGTGGGAAACCGCGAAGAAGCGATCATAAATTTATTTTAGAGGAGCCCTCATGTGATTTTTAAAAGATCGACACAATTGGATAAGATCCACAAATTGCTATAAGATCCACAATATGTAAGAAAATTCGGTGGAGCCATAAAGTTGAGGAGTCTCTAAGGCCACAGAGGCCATAGATGAGGAGTCTCTAAGGCCACAGAGGCCATAGAGTGTCACATGTAAATGTGATCTTTGAAGTGGATGTGAATGGAATTCTCAAAAAAAATTCTAATTGGTTTTTTTTTGAAGTATGAATGTGGCATGCTTAGTTTAAACAGTTGATTGTAAAAGTTGTTAAATTTGATGAAAATAACTTTAATGTTTTGATGATATGAAAAATGTAATAGTTATTAACAAATGACACAAAAATATGGAAATTCAAGATGAACCTAAATTCAAGAGGAAAATACATGGTGATGAGATTTATTTTTGAATATATTAAGAAAGTTGCAAAACAGTGAAGTAAGTGTAGTGAACCGAAGATTGTTACGATGAAGTATGGTTGAAGCTGAGCCATTTTATGGACAATGTTTCCACATTATTGAGTAGTAAAAATTTCATGCAGAAAAACTCACATTGAGAAAGAAAGGAAGATGAAAAGCTGCGAAGAAGAAAGATAAGCAAAGACATAAAGAAAGAGTGGAGAAAAGAATACAACTAAATTTTTGTTAAATTTTTTATTTTTTCATTCACCAACAAATATAAGAAGAAATGAATTGTTGTAATTTGAGGGGTAAATGTTTTATTTTTTCATTCACCCGCAAATATAAGAAGAAATGCATTGTTGTAATTTGAGGGGTGCCTATTCGGTTGTACCGACACCTCGTTAGACCCTCTAGTAGGTTTTTCGTTCTAAGTATTCTGGTCTCATTTGTAAGAAGTTGTGAGATTTGTTATACGCAAGTTGTGTTCCCTCCCCATGTTCGGTAAGCCTACATCAGTCAGTGTGTGATCATGTAGCATGTATCCTTGGTTTTAAGTAGCACTGACCATGATACATCACAACTATCCGTGGTTTCGAGTAGCTTGAGGCGCTGGCTAGTGGAGGACTGTGATATTAAGTCCACTTTGGTATATATGAGGGTGTCTACTAGTATGATAACTTGATGATTGTATTGGAGAATTTGAATCTTTGATTAACAAGGGAAATGTCAGATATTAATCTTAGAGTTGGTTATGATGAAGTTTTGTTTAAGGAGGAGTATGAAGTGTATTGCATTGGATTGCATTGGATGCTGGTGAAAATGTTAGCTTTTATCGAATGTAATTAAGGGGGAGTGTTAAGGAAAATACCTAATTACATCCTTAACTACTTAATTAGTTATTTTACGATTACAAGAGTTGGTAACTCTACAACTTCTTGTAACCATATTGTATAACTATACATGTTCATATTAATAGAATACACATCTATAATATAATATGTTGTATCAATTTTGTATGTGCTTAATATTTTCATTCTCCACTGAAAATCCATTCACTCAGTTATCTATGTTGAGCAAATGTTAAGCAACTTGGATCCCACTTCAAGTATTTCTATTGTGTTGCTATGCTCTATATTTAAAATATGAAAAAATTCAATTCAACTTTTGTAGGTGTTGCAGGATCAAGCGATGGCTAAGGGCTCCATGCAATGGGATGAGTGGATTGAATGGACTCTCTGAATTCCCTTTCCAAAAAACTGCAACATTAAGTCCCATCTTAAGATATGAACCAATCAAAAATTCCAAAACAAAAAAAATCAAAAATTGATTTTAATTATTTAAATAAATAATATTAATCTAGTAATTAAACAAAACTTTGGATATCTAGTAGAGAAAACTTGAATTAATATAGAGTCAATGTATTTTGACCGCCAAAGCTATAGTCCCTGACTAGAAAGGGACTAAAAATGAATATAGATTCATGTAGGTAATGAAATTACGCCTTGTTCCATTACATGAAACGGATGTTTGCTGAGGTTAATGGTTCCATCTAAATGAAATCGGTTGTCCCATCTAAATTGTTTGTGTCGAGGATAATGGTTTATCATTCAATTTGGGTAACAACTTTTATTCGAATTTTAATGAACATGATTGAAGATCAAAAAGTTTTTATGGTGTAAATGATTCAATAATTAACAAAAATAAAATTAACATAATATAAAAAATAATCAAATTTGAATAAAGAAGATAGAAGATAATGATCTCTTAAAAATGAGTTTATTGTCTTTATTTAGATTAATTATCCATCTATAAACTTAACTGGAAGCATGGTAAGTGTAAGTTTAATCACCTAAACTATTCCATTTAATAAACTCTACAATTAAAAGTGAAGAAACAAATATGTGGAAAAAATCAATACTAAACTTTTGTGTTAGTTTTATTCCAATTAATCTTATTCATATAATACAGAGTTAGATTGAATCAAACTTGACGCAAATCAACTAATTAATTAGGACAACTTAGGACTAATTAACTCTCCATTGCCTGCTATCTGTTAAAGGTTTGCCTACTGACCTGACAATGTGCTAACTGCCCCAAGTTTAGGAAAGACATTCCTTTATGAATTTGGGTTTGCTGCGAAGAAAGAGAATTCGTTTCTGAATGCCCTGTGCGAATGCGTCAAAGGCTGACACAATTGTCCATCTGTCGATGTGGACGATGGAAACAATCCACCGGAGTGAGTATGGTGAAAGGCTGTGTTGTAGCCACATGCAAGAAGAGTTAACCCTGTGGGTTCAGATTAAAGGTTTGGGAGGCAATTGTCCATCTGTAGGTGTGGGCGATGGAAACAATCCACCGGAGTGAGTATGGTGAAAGGCTGTGTTGTAGCCACATGCAAGAAGAGTTAACCCTGTGGGTTCAAATTAAAGGTTTGGGAAAACAATGGTGTGTAATTGACCTCATGGACAGACTAACCAGCGTTCTGAAGTGCAATCAACTGCAACTCTTACTACTTTAAAAAAAACAAATTGTTGCTACTTCTATGGGCGCAATCAAATCAAATAATGAATATTTTTTTTATCACATTATATTATTTAACAAGAGTTGTATGGAAGGTAAGTCTCTGCCTCTTTCAGGTTTAGAAAGAAAGATTTAGAGATTTTTTTTAGAAATTGATAACCATTATTATTAAAAATTATAACAAGTTTAAAATAATCATCATTATTTAAATAATTTAGTAGACAAGATTTTGCTAGATATGGAGGTGTACTAATTCTATTAATTTAATTCAGAGTTGTCTAATTATTTTTTTAGTTTAAAATCTATTTTTGAAAGAAAAATAAATTCACATGCTGAAAAACCCTTGGGGCACTCGAATTATACAAAAAATATCACTCAAATCTCTTAATCTAACAAAATATCACCAAAAAATAACCAAAACATAGAAGAAATGTTGAAAAAAATATATATTACATTGATATATTGTAATATATATATATATATATATATATATATATATATATATATATATATATATTGCTAATAAATTATAATTACTTCTTAAACTTCTAGGTCATATTACACAAAAAAAAAAAACTATTTACACAAATTCAAAAATATTTCATTGTATATTAAAAACTTATACAGATTAAAAAAATCTTCAATTCTTTCAAAATATTCAAGACAAAACAATGCTATTAACTTCTAAGACAATGCACTTATTTATTATTATACTAATATATATTATTAGATTTAACATACATATATATTAATTTAACTTTTATATATATATATATATATATATATATATATATATATATATATATATATATATATAAAATTCTAACTTGTAATATAATTTAACTTATATATATTAATTACAATTAAATTAATTGTAATATATTTAGCTTCTAATAATAGTAATTACATGTATAATAATATCTATTATATATAACAGTTATTTATAACATAATTTATAATACATTTTCTAACTATTAATTATATCCTAATTAAATCTTACTAATTACTTGTAATACTACTCTACTATATTTTAATAAATAATTTATATTAAAGTCTCATTTACAAAAATTAGAGTAGAGCCATGATTATTTGAAATTCCTACTTCGATTATGGCTAACACATTTCCCTTATGAAGCTGAAAGTATGTTGTTTTATGGAGCGAAGGTATGGTGTAGTCAACTATTCTCCACATAGCCCAACCAGTATGGGCCTTGTGGGTACTCTCGAGTCTACATAACATATAGGTCAAGTACCATTATCCTTTAACATTTATGCATCCAACATTCTTGTCAAATATCATTGGGTAAATTTATTAATTATGTAATTAATTATGTATATCAAATAAAGTGAAGCCTGCAATAAGATATTGACCATATTAACCAATTAAATTTTAGAAAAATCGTTTTATTTATTATATAAAAAAATACATATATTATTTTCCTATGTTATATATTAACTATTACATACAAATATAAAATCAACAAAAAAAACTAATACAAAGTTAAAAAACAACTTATTGTAATAATCCCAAACCTTTGGTAAGGACTAATCAAAATTGTGCATCTAAAAACAAATTAAACTAATTTTCTAATGATGAATACTTTAATACAACTAAAATAAAAATACAAAAATAAATTTAAAATTAACTAAATATGGAATTGAAGGAGAAATCCACTTCGTTATTGAAGATCAATGCAACACTGATGTACAATGCATTCACTATGCATTAACTCTTAACACGTGTATCAACTTTTTAAAGGATCCTTGGATCTTCAAAATTTAATTTCAATTTAATTTAATTTAATAATATATATCATTTTATAGAGCTTTTAGAATACAACAAAATTTATGAACATAGATGCATAGTGGTTCCTAGAATAAAATAAAATTAATGAACATAAATGCATAGTGGTTCGTGGAATAAAATAAAATTAATGTTAATAGATGCATAGTGGTTCTTGGAATAAAATAAAATTAATGTTAATGGATGCATAGTGGTTATAGCATTTAGTAATTGTGGTTGTGATATACAATTAGAACGTATGATTTTGAATTAACCATCTCAAAATAATCATATAAAAGAACTCCATTGAAAAGTGAGTTATTTTTTTGAAATCTTAGTTGTAAAGTGGAAAAGATGATGGTGAATACACTAAAGGAATGAAGTATATAGTAGGAAAAGAATTGGAGAATTGGGTTGTACATGGGTTTAAAATATGATGCTGCCATATGGTTTTCTTTAACCTGAACAAGATAAGGGTACTTTAGAATTAAGTATAAGAACATGTGTTTTCATGTTGGGAAGAAGGATAAAGAGAACACCAAGGTTTTTTTTTAAATTTTAAACTTTCTATTCCAAATTCATGGTCCTATTCAATAGGAAATATTATTATTTCTAAAAACTCTAATAATATTATTATTTTTATAAAATCTACTAGTAAGAATAATTCAATCCATGTTAATTTGGCTAAAATATTGCAAGTTAGGACAACACATATTGTTCAATTTTTTAAGGTTTTGAAGATTATCATTGATAAATATGTGTTAGATTCATATTTGCATACTATACGTATGGATGATGTGGATATTATTTTGAGATCTCATTGAATGGACACTGTGGGTATAGTTAGTATTTAGGCACAAAAGAAGCTTTGGAGTCTTTGGTACAATAATAAGAAAATTTCACTCAAGGATATTTCTCTTACTAAACAAGAAGGGCCCACAAGGAAACTTAATAAGTCCGTATAGAGAAGTTAGTCATAGTACCTATAAAAGGTTTGAGGTTGAATTGGGAGAAAAAACTACATAATAATATGAAGCAATCCCCCATGAAGAACAATAAAACTAAGAAAAATCCAAGGAGTAACATGTTCAAGAGTCCAAGAAAAAGAATTTATCGTGACGATTGTTGTATATCTATCACTTCCCATAGCACACAAATAGATAAGAGGCACTAAGGAATGGGCATGGGTTTCAACAATCGTATTATGGACCAACATGGAATGAGAAAGGTCGTCAATATGGAGGACTAAAAGTGATGAATGTTAATATTAGAGTAGCACAATGAAAACACTGCACAAAGTGAACAACTAGAATCAAAATCAAAGTGGCAAGGAAGTAATTGGGCCACATGTTCAGATTTAACCAAGATGGATGGATGGATATGCGTGGTACTTGTTGGAAATATTGTTGGCATATCATATTGTATGTCTTCCTCCAATGCTTTGAGAATGGAACATGTGGAGGATGGAATGTAATGAACCTAGAGAGGTACCAGAGGGAATAATGAATGTCATATGGTCATAATCATGGCATAGTCTCATTGTGTGGTTAGAAAAAACAATATAATGATAATGTCTTGTTGTCATAGATTCCCAAAAATACTCATGAGAATATATATATAGACATATACTTATCACACGTTGGATGTTATCATATTGTAGCAAGAATTTCTTCTCGAGTGAATCCTTCCATAAGGTGTATTATATGGTGTTACCCTACCTTAAGGGCTAATCTCTATATTATTGTGCAATTTATGGTGTGAATGTTTTAATATTTCTAAATTTCATGTTTTTTTTCTTAAACTAAGGGATTATATTTTATCTTTTATTTGTCAAGGTTCACTACACAAAACATGGGAGGGATAGATAACCCTACAAATATGAGTAAATTTGGAGTGATCTTTTGAAAAGAGGTGTAAATATATTGACAAGTCATCAAAATATCCATCAAAATATCCACTAAGAGGTTAATCCGTCAATAAAAAAATATCCAATATGAGAAGAGACATCATATACAAATATCAACCTCAAGATGAGTGTCTTATAATCAACAAATTAGAACACGATAATCCAAACTAAGGTCCACAAAAAAATCCATCTTTGTCATCCTACAAATTTATGATACATTTTTTTTTATTAGAATGAACTTAACAAGTATAGGCCCCATACAAAATTATTGGTAACAACTACATATACACTAAAAAAAATCTCATAAGAAATCAAAAGATCAATTATACTTATCAAAAGTGAAAAAAACATGTATAGGATTTGCTTCACAAAACCCAACATAAAAACTATCCAAATCTCTTTTCTTTACTACAAAAAATCTCAAAATGATCTTTACAAATAAAGACCCAAGCTAACAATATAAAAGGGAATATGAAAATAAGACCCAAGCTAACAATATCAAAGGGAATATGAAAATAAGTCTATTGCTTTAAAATGTTGATCTTATTCATCCTATGCTTATGAACATATCAGGTGAAATCATAGTGTCAATGAAACCATTAAACTATCTCATGAGTGCTATCAAATTTTCGATTTTATTTAGACACAAAATAAAAACAATAAACCATCAAACCAATGACACATCAAGAATCAAGCTAACCCCTATTGAAATATACATGAATATTAGGATAACATTTTACATAATATGATGAATATGAAAAAAAAAACCTAAATCATTCTAATGGTGGCATGTACAATTACAATATTGTTTTATTGATGGTTGAATAACACTATTGTAATAATTAATTATGGGAAAAAAGGTTATCTTAAAAATAGAGCTTCAATAATAATACAATCAACAATGCTAAAATTATTACTTAATCAATGGCCAATCACAAAAATGACATAAAACCCAAAAACAAAATTGGCATAAGCCAAGTACATGAAAGTAAATGGAAATTTGAATGGGAAAATTGACAAAAACGAAGGGTTATTTAGACCATTTAAGGGGTATGTTTATTTAAACAACATAAATATTTGCAAAGCACTTAGTCCCTACTTCATTGAATAGAATGTGAAGCTAAAAAGTACATGAAAGTAAATGGAAATTTGAATGGGAAAATTGACAAAAAAACGAAGGGTTATTTAGACCATATAAGGGGTATATTTATTTAAACAACATAAATATTTGCAAAGCACTTAGTCCCTACTTCATTGAATAGAATGTGAAGCTAAAAAGGTTACATTAAGAAATAAAGTCACCAACATTTAAGTTAGAACGTCAAACAAAGTTTACTAACAGTTGGATTTGAAACATATTAACTTGAATATGCTTCAATAATTCTATACATTTATTTTCTTAACCGACTATGTTGTAATAAATGAAAACTCCATAATCATGGAGATGAAAATAAAAGAATAAAATAGATTTTAATAAATATGTGACATTAATGAGAGAAAACCAATAATACAATTTCATAGAGACTTTCAAGAACCTCTATTTTCTCACGATTAACTTAACTTGAGATTGTAAACATGAAGCCACTTCAAGCCATGGAGAGATTTAATCAAGGGAGGCTATCTTAAATTATTTGATCAAGAATTTAATCTTTATAAATATCTTGAAGTTTTACAAATGCTTAATATAATGGCCTTATTCAGAATATATATATATATATATATATATATATATATATATATATATATATATATATATATATATATATATATATATATATATATATAATTTTTTTAAAGTATATTCATATATATGTAAATATAAAGGATTATTTGTGTGAATTGTATATACTACTAAATACATATTTAGAAAGTTAAGAAACGTACAAAGATATTTTGAGGTATAGTATATTTTGGCATCATTGATGTTTCATTATTATAAGAGGAGTTATTATATAGATATTGAGGAAGGTTATTAAAATAAAATTTATTAGAGTAATTGATTTTATAAGTTGAAAATTTGGTCAAAATCTTTATTTGTTTTTAAATAAATTTTAGAAATTGTATTAAGTAATAACTTATATTGAACAAATATTGCATTAAGTAATAATTTTATTATATATCAATGGAAGATCTATATATAAGTATATATTATTATAAACAATATATAACTACATACTTATTGCTAGTCACTGTTGATGGTTGAACCTATTCATTTATAGGTTATTTCTCTTTCCCTATACCGCACATAAAATACAATGTTTAATTGTTGATATTTGAAATTGAGTATTGAAGAAATCATGTCACATTAAAGATGCAAGTTACAACTACAAATAGTTAATTTGATTAGTTAAGTATGGAACTTAAGTAGGATTATGACTTTCGCTTCCTAAATTTATTTAGGATCATAGGTTTGTATGATAATATTTTTACATGAAATAATGAAATGAATCCTCATTAAAATTGTTTATAACGTAATTGAGTAGGATTATGGATTTGGTATAGTAATTTTCATTTAGTTAACCATGGGAAAAATATAATTAAATAATATAAGAATTTTTTAATTTGTGATTGAATATATTTAACTTTTTAAGCTTTTGAATCCAAGAGGATATTATGCAAATCCTTATTTGTATTTTATAAATGATAAAAAGAAAGATATATAATTATAAATAATCTTGTTTTTTATAAATGATAAAAACAAAACCTATATAATTATGAATAATCTTGTTAATACACATGTTCAAGCATGAAATCTGGTTGCTTAATTTAAATATAATGTTTCATATTTGTAAAGAGACAAACCTAGACACATTCAAAATTCCATAGACACATATACATAGGTATAAGAAAATAAAATTTTAAGGGATGAAAGGGAGCAATGAAACAATAATTGGCAATCATTTAACGATGTTTTGTGATAAAGGTTGTGGTGCTTGTATTGAATGGAAAACAAAAACTGTGATTTTACCCAAAATATTGTGCCTCTTGAAGATGCAATAGATTCGTTGTTGTGGCCACTTTTGATGGATTAACTTGAACTACAAAGCATGAGCTATTGTGCTACTACAAAAATTATTTATTAAAATTTTTTTTAGTAAGTTATCTTTGGCTCAACATTATAAAGTAGAAATTGTAAATTAATTATTTGTTGCTTTCAATATTATGAAAAATCTCAAATGCAGAATCGAATTTCCCATCCAATAGCCTGAACACACAATAGATTTACATTTATGACTGGAGGTTTAAAAAAAAAATCCAACTATGTTAAAAAATGAGATAAAGTAAGAAATGACAAACTATCAAATAAAATTATATGTTTCATTTAAATTAGATCCTTCAATCCAATGTTTACGACATATTGTCCATCATTGGCTACCTATCCAATCAACACAATAAACCAACGATTTCACAGAGAGAAGCATATCCACCTTCTCCATGATAAAGTAACCACTCATGCGATGAATTCCAATACCTCGACGAAAAATAACAAACCTCATAACAAAATAAGGAGAAACATATAATCATAAAATATTTAAATTTTATATTTCAATAATATTCTTATTATAAATTTTTCATTGCTATACAACTCGATCTAGTATGTAATGACATTAGAAAGTTGGTTTTACATTTAATATGGAAAACCATTGTTGACGATAAAAATCACAACGAGGATTCCGCCCACAAAGTATTGCTAAAGCCTATTATTATAATCTAATGATGTATGCAATACTAGTAGCTAGGACCCCACTGTAGATTGGAGGATCAGGTCTGGTTCTTATATAATTTTTTTACTTAGTTTTATTTGTGATATAATGACAGATGGATAATGCATGTTATGTGTGGGTTTCATGCTCTAAGCTCCAAATTATTTATATGAATGGCTTATATTCACGATTATGGAATTGATGTTTAAGCCATGAATTGTCACATGTTGTACCTGCACAATACACATGTTAGTTATGAGAGGAAATAAGAGCAATAGAAAATGGAAAAGAGACCTATGGA
The DNA here is from genome assembly GCA_009831015.1 of Picea engelmannii. Classification (NCBI taxonomy): domain Eukaryota; kingdom Viridiplantae; phylum Streptophyta; class Pinopsida; order Pinales; family Pinaceae; genus Picea; species Picea engelmannii. The sequence goes on from ML780583.1 coordinate 78,018, forward strand.
AAAGTCTAAGGGAAAGGAACTTTCTGAGGAGGATAGAATTCCCTTGGAACAAGTTGATTTAGATAATAGCATGTGCCAAATGCAATGTGATGGTTCATGTTCTAATGAAGGTAACAAAGCTGGCATTATCTTGATTTATCATGTAGGAAAGATCCATAACTTTTCTTATAGATTGGAGTTTTCTTGCACGAAGAATGTCACTGAATTTGAAGCTTTATTACTAGGCATTGAAAATGCCTATAATCTTGGTTGTGGTCACCTTTTAGTTTTTGGGGATTCCGAGCTTGTTGTGAACCTTATACGTAAGATTTACTCCCCTAGCAAGAAGTTGATGAAACAATATACCCAAATTGTTTTGGAACTTATCTCAAATCTACTATCTTTCAACATTAGTCATGTTAAGAGGGAATTGAACTCGATGGTTGATGGGTTAGTTGTTTTTTCAGCCTCTCCTACTCTGCAACTTCTTCCACATAGGTCTGATTGTAATTTTCAATATCTATATCGTCCACACATCCCTGACAATATAGAATCTTGGCAGGTCTTCCCTAATAATGAGAGCATTTGTTCTTTCATTCAAAATCAACCTTTTAATCCCAATGAAATTATATCCATACAATATGACAAGATTCCTAAAGGATTGACTCCCCTAGAAAGTTTATTTTCATCTGAGTGATGTAGGCAATAAACAAAAACAGAAAGAAGAGGAGTCAAAAGGGAAGGTGGGTGAAACCTTCTCCTTTAACATTAGGACACCCAAGCCTCGAAAGGATGTTAAAATAGATGCCCAATGTTTTGATGAGGAAAAATTGAAGTTTTCCAAGCTACTTGGTGAATTTCAAGATGTTTATGCCTGGTCTTACGAGGATCTTCATGGTTTTGATCCTGGACTTATACAACATGCCATTTCCCTCAAGGAAGGCATAAAACCAATTAGGCAAAAAAAAACACCTATCGACCCTGCATTGAAAGCAACTATTCGAAGGGAGTTGGAAACTTTCTTGAAAGATGGAATCACCTTTCCGGTCAAGTGACTTGAATGGATATCCAAATCGATACTTGTTCCCAAGTTCACTGATCATATTAGCTTCTACATTAATTTTCCCACATTCAATAAAACTATTATGAAAAATCCTTCCCCTTCACCTGCTATGGAAATGATTCTGCAACAAGTTGTGAGGTCACAGATGATGTCCTTACTTGACAGTTTTTTTTGTTACAATCACATCAATTTAAAAGGGGAAGAGGATTACAAAACCACCTTTATCACTGATTGGGGTACTTTGACTCATGAACATATTATGTCTGGCTTAACTGATGCAGGTACCACTTTTAAAATACCTATACAGATAACTCTTGACGAATTGATCAACATTCATATTTATCTTGATGATCTAATCATATATTCTAAAGGACCATCAATGATCTCAAAATTTCAAAAATTATGGTTCCATCCTTTCAAGATAATTTTTGTCCTGAGTACTAATTCTTACATTCTAAAAGATTTACATGAGCAATTGTTTTCTTGCAGCACTAACGGTTCTCACTTGAAACATTAAGTGGAACCAACTTGAAAAGTTCTAACACTGTTTGTATTTTATGTATTTTAATAGTCTAGCTCTGCCTTCATTATTTTTTTACTATTTTTCATTTCTTCTTTACAATAGTCTCATTTATGCTTTCTATTTTTAACAATTTCATACTTCTTTTACATTCTGTCAGTTTATCTTTGTTGTTTTAAGTTACACAATTTTAATTTTGTTATGATTTTTATTGCCTTTTCCTCTTTAGTTGATTTTGGTCAAGAATAATATGTTGGATCACTTCTTCCACAGTGACACTCCTGCAAGATATTATTATTCAATAGCAATCAATCTTACACAGTTGTTACAATGTTGCCCATGAAAGCATGCTTGAATTTGTTATCTTCTCCACTGCTTCCTTATAAAGAAATTGGTTATCTACTGCTTCTGCTTTCCATTTCTTCATCCATTTAAAAGTTTAAAAGAGCAAGTCCATAATTTTTCTTCTTGAAGGAAAGAATATATTTTGGTTGAATGATTATGCATACAGGGATAAACGCCCTCATACTTAACATTTTTCATAAGTTATTCCCAAATTCCCGGTCATTTTTCCATTAAATCCACTCACTTCCCCCCGTTGCATAATCTTCCTGGTTATATCTTCTTGATCTATTGTCCTCGGTCTGGGAAATGATGAATTCTAAGTTCTAAATATGTTGAAAACAAATTTCCCTATAGAGTCTCCAGTTTGTTCATGATAAAAATCACAACGAGAATTTCTCCCACAAAGTATTGCTAAAGCCTATTATTATAAGCTAATGATATATGTAATACTCGTAGGTGGGACCCCGTTGTAGATCGGAGGATCAAGTTTGGTTCTTATTTGATGTTTATACTGTTGTTCGACACTGGTTACAAGGTTCTACTTGATTGATGTTGAGATATTAGTTTTATTTGCAATATAATGACAGATGGATAAAGCATGTTATGTTTGGGTTTCATTTTCTAAAATCCAAATTCTTTATATGAATGGATTATATTCACAGTTATGACATTGTTTTTAAGCCATGAATTGTCACATGTTGTACATGCACAAGACACAGGTTAGTTATAAGAGGAAATAAGAGAAATAGAAAATATAAAAGAGACTTATGGAAAAATATAAGGAAAAGGAACTAAGCTATCCTATACTATATTATGCCATGCTACATTATATGCAAATGAAATTAAAAGTATTAATGTTAGTCCTAGATAACAAATTTAGTGGCTATTCGATGTATCGAGTTATATGAAGGAAAATTCGATATGAGTTATGGTATGTTTGGGAATGGTTAATGTGATATAGGGTGGCACATTTGGCAAGTAATAGATGTTGGTTTTGATCCATGGATTAATTAAATGGATTAATGGATGGTTGGTTGGGATGTACTAAGTAATTGAAAGAGTAAGGGATGGAATTGATGTCCAGTTACTACACGTCACTCCATACCTCTTCCATGGGCCATCACCCTAGCTTGGCTATTGTTCAATTGTTGTTCCCTATGGTTAAGCTCTGATTTTTAGGCAAGGGAAGAACTACTCGATCAAGATAGTGTTTTTAAGGATTTTTGGTTACAAGTATGTTCTATTCTGCCATCCATAAACTCACTCTATTTAGGAAATAGATGTTGGCTCGGTGATGTATTGGTCTGTGTTTTTCTTAAGGATGGAAATTGTGTGAACTTTAGTGTTTCTCTGAAATGGTTGCTTGTGTGGTTCTCATTGAAAATGGAAAAATTAGATGGTTAAAGTCATAGTTTCATTGATTATTCTGAGTGATAGAAGCCATGAAGGCTCTCGGTTGTCGTTATTGGTTTTTGTTGGAAAGTACATTCGGTCCAGACTTCTTGGCTATCTCCACATAGTTCTTGTCACCATACCTAGTCATGTTTGTTGTTATGGGGTTGCTCGGTTTGTTCTTGAACCACCTTATGTCACTGCATATCGTTTCACCTTGTTGAGGGCTTGTTCATGATTATTGATTTCTGTACAGTTGGTTATGATGGATATTATGCAAAGGGGCTTGCTTTAGGGTTGGTTTCTATTTCATGGCTCTATTTTCATATCAGTATTATTCGGGTTGATTGGGAAAACCACGAGGGGTATCCCATGTGTGTTCTCAGGTTATTACAGGCCAACAAGAAGCCTTTTCTCCTTTGTTCGTGATCTCTCCTACCTAGTAAGTTGGCACCCTGTCTTACAAGCCATTATTTATGTGGCGTGTGTGTCCATCGTGTTGAATCAAAGGGTTCTCACCTGCTGTTGGTGGTCGAATCCAGTCTCCCTCTGTTGTTTCCACAAAGCGAACCTTGATTACTCAGAACCTACTCTTGATTATTCAAAGTCGTTTTGATTACGAGGTAGTTGATTATATCATTGAATGTTATGAGTTGGTGGAGTAGCGTCGACAACGGTGATTATTGGTTCATCTATATTAATAGCATTGATAGTGGTATTTATTATAGGTAGATATTATCTACATTATTTATGATGATAGTTGAATTAATAGCTCAACATGTTTAATTGGTTGCTTTGAGAATGAAATTGGATACATAGTAGCTGCCTCTTGTGTTGTTACAATTGGATTGTTAACCCAACATTATTTTGTGGTTGATTAAGTCACAATGATGCATCTTGAGTTATGCATTGGTCTGTCTGGGCTTCCTACAACATGGTATAAGTTGAATAAACGATTGCTATTATTGTGTGTTTTATTTGCCAATCTAGAGAATTGCAATTTAAAAATTGTGATAGTTGTTTCTTGGTTGTCTGGTGTGTATGTTTTATGGATATTGATTTCTCAACAATAGGAGAAAAATAATAAAAAACAAGAGTATATTATTGACCCATTAACCACATCACCCGTCACTTACAAGGAATTGAACCTGGGTCGGGAGGATAAAAACCATCAAACCAAGAGAACTCGTGTTTATCCCTTTGTATTAGAGGGCGTTCCTGGCTATTCCTTTACAAAATCTATGTTTCACCACTCTTTAGTACTCTAGAATGTTCTTAGAAATCTTGGACAATTTTCTCACTTTCCGTAGTCCAAAGATTATAATTCGTAGATTGTTGGTTATGTTCTACAAATAAAATGTCCAATTTATTTTAATTAAGTGTGACTGATTCTTTTGAGTTTATTTTACTTGAAAGGGTAGATGGAGATGAAACTAATGATGTTTTGAACTGAATCCAAAAACCATGCAGTAGGAAGATTAAATGCATAATTTCATTCAATGAAACCTACATACAAGAGGGAGACAAGGTTTCTTTTTTCTTCAAAAACCATTAAACACTCATCAAAATACTCAATTCATGAAACACTCTTTTCAAAAAAAAATCGCTTAAACGAAGAATCCAAATGTTTGCCAAATTACCAAAATAAAATTCTTTAAAATTTCAAAACCATTGAATGTTAAGTTCTTTAATTTTTTCACTACAACAATACTTATAATGATTTAGAATGGATGAATTTATTTGCGTGATGTTAACGTGAAAATAATATTGAATTCAATTCCTTTAATTCTTCTTTTGCTTTCAATGAGCATGAAATAGTTCAAAGCTAAGATAGACGAGAACCATAAACAAAAGGATATTCAAACACAGATGAACTCACAAAGAAGTCAATCACTCTTATGAAAGTATTAAAAACAAAATATTTGATAGCAATCGATAGCACAATCAACTCTAAAAAAATCCATATTTCAAAATATAAGCGAAGTGAAAGAATCAATTGTTAACAAACTACTTCCAAATTAACAGAAAAGGCTCCCAAAACTGACAAATAGAATGCTTGAAAGTACATAAGTCAAATTCTTGTATAATATGATAAGAAAAAGACTGATGAAAATCAAAACTAAGTTTCAAGGATTTGTCCAACCTTGACAATCTTATAACCTTTTAAAAACTTGATCATACTTAATACATAAGAAACAATACAATAAGAGTGATAATCACAATCAAAACCAAACAATCAAAGTCTAAATAAATCATAGAAGAATGTTGGACAAAATTAGACTTAGAAACAAAGACCAAATATTCTCAGAAACCAAATGAGAAAAGGGTGACTCTTCTAGTACCTAACGTACAAGGCGTCAAAGGTAGAGACACTCCTAGAAAGCATACAGGGGGCAAAATTCTGTTGTATAGGCCACTAGAGGGGAATGTTACGACTGAAAAAGAAGGGAAAGAATGGTCAGACTCAACACATATTCAACCAAAGTGTTGTAATCTATTCAATAGAGAAGGAACGAAAAGAGGAGGAAAGCAAAGAATACTCAAGAAACCAAACATTCAATCAAGTGACATACTAAGACAAAGGATTAAAAACCAAGGAAACAAGAACTCCCAAGTATGGTCATGAAAAACTATTGTGAGAAATATCACCCGGAGGACAGGTTGAGCTCCCCTTAGTTGGGTTTTATTCAACTAAGAAAATTAGAAAAAATCGACACTAACATTCTTGGTTTCCGTCTATTTATGAATGAAATAAAAGAGGAAAAGGAAGAGAATGAGGCACCTTTTTTTTGTCGGTTGTCCTCACATCTCTTTATCGTGCCAATGTTGGATCCAGTCTAGCTCCAAACATAGTCTTCCTGCGAAGAAATATAACTATCATGTTCTTCTACTACTTGTAACAAGTTAGATAAAAGATAGAATAACTAAGCCACAATCATTCATTCATAAAATTGAAATGACATTGAATTAGGGAAATAGGCCAAGTTTATTGATATGAGAAACAATGGAACTTACAATCATGATGTACTGCAAGCCTCCTCCAATTCTCCTCCTATCCATCCCCTTAGTATATGTTGACTAATGAAAAAAAAGTTTGGTATGCTTCAGACCTTAATTCTTTATAATATCTTTCACCCTTGATATTCCTTGTTTATATAGAGACTTTGGGGGGGTTTAACCAACTTAGAATATTAAGGGAAGGTTTAGATATTTCCTCCATAAATTAAGATTGATTACCCAAAAAGGAGAGGCTCAAGCCTATGAATAATCCCTCGATCATAACCACCAGAAGTATCTCAGAGTCAACCCATAGAATAAGGTGGGATTGGTTAAAACCACCCTAAGAGGAGTGGCGATCCTAATGAAATTGGAAGGATGCCTCAATGACAAAGTGACACTCTTTAGGCGATAGAAGGGGGTACCAATGTTACAACTAAGCCAAATAACAAAGGGAAAGAAAATATGTTTGACCATCAGAAAGTAGATTTTCTACTCTCTAATAACTAAGGAATATGAAAAAAAAAAATCATAGTGTCCAAGATGGAAAATCAAGGTGCCACACTCAGATGCAACAATTTTGTCTGTAAAGATGATAGTATAAAAAAATACTTCGTAACTCAATATAAAACATTATATTATGTGATCTACTACATTGTTACCTCTATATGAATTGTTTTCATCAAACACACATAAAAAGAGGAAGCATCTCTGTAAGATTTGGCATACTCATATTACTAGGAGATGTGAGAATTCTATCTAGTAATATGGGCAATGAAGAATGAGTTTGGTCTCTCTAGCTAAGTGTCGCAAACACACATCATTAAATAATAAAAAAATTCACTTAGAGTGAATCAATTCAATCAACAACTATGAATAGGTTGTATATTAGTCATGGCTTCTTCATATGATGGCTATGACCACACGTGCATTTGTACTACCTTGGGGAAATGGCTCATGTGTCCACAATGGGATTAATCATCTACACATGAAATATTAAATTTGTATTGCAATTATGTATCAAGAATAAACAAATTTTAATTATGAATACAAGTAAATGAATACCTTTTATGGTGATAGTAGGAGGCATGATGGGACATTTGTATTTTGTTATTGTGGAGAAGAAGTTAACAAGTAGAAGCTAGAAATCTGAATATTAGTAGTACATACACACCATACATTAAAAAAGTAGTTACAACAAAGTTAGTTAATTAATTATAAATCCATCAAAAGTAAAACGTATTAGTGTACTTGACTTCTCAAAAAATCACTATGGAAAATAGCAGTTAATAATGGCTCTATTACAGTGGTATATGATGGCCCCAATGAGTAAATAACCTCAAGAAGTGTGGTTTGATGAACAAACATCCATGTCAAATTGAATAATTCTACTTGTGTTTGTGTTTGCTAAAGCAATTTCTACGAAGGCATGAATTCTTCTCTAGGTAAATGCCTACAAGGTAGATGGGTTAGGTGGTTTGCATTTTGATTCCTTGCAAGATGGGTTGGGTGGTTTGCATCTTGGTTCTTTGCATTGGGTAACTTTTATGACATTCCTAAAAGGATAATTGGTGAAAATAGTAAACACCCGTCTCTAATACAAACTCTACATACATTCTACTAAAAAACTACAATGAGTGAGTGTCCTTATTATTAATATGAGGTAGCACATCCATATTTATTGAACATGTATAACATCCAAATATTTATATTTATATATAATAAGAAGAATAGTTTGAGATTGCTTACTTGAATATACACGTTAATCTCTTTTTTCCTATGTCATATTAGATGGAAAGGCTAGCTAATTGTGGTTTATGTCTCGCATGATATTCATACTATGTATATTTATGTATGTATACTAATAAGCATGTTTGGAGATTGTTGTTTCCATCCATATAGAAGTTCATCTCTTTCTCTCTATGTCATATTAGATTAGAAGGACATCTAGAAGTTCATCTCTTTCTCTCTATGCCAAATTAGATTAGAAGGACATCTAGTTGTGCTTTATATCTCACATTAACACCAACACGTTTTAGTTGATATGTTCCTATATACCAATGTTGTTGCGGTTAATGTTGTTACAATTTACAAGGGATTTTCGAAACTATGGAGCTACTGAAATGAAACATTCAATACAGATTGCTAATTGAACGACGCACTGTAGTCGACTTGATACTTACCAAAGAAACAACAAACAAGTGGTACATTAATTAAGAGAAAAAATCAGTCGTACATGTTTCATGGAATACCACCGTAATTTGGCTAGCCTCCCCAAAAGGAAAAGACCAATTTAAAATTTGACACCACGGGGTCGGTTCAGGGAGATGAGTCGTCGAAATAGTACATGTTTCATGGAATAGCACTGAAAAAATTTGACTAGCCTCCCCAAAAGGAAAAGACCAATTTAAAATTTGCCACCACGGGGTCGGAAACATTCAATACAGATTGCTAATTGAACGACGCACTGTAGTCGACTTGATACTTCCGAAAGAAGCAACAAACAAGTGGTACACTAATTAAGAAAAAAAATCAGTCGTACATGTTTCATGGAATACCACCGTAATTTGGCTAGCCTCCGCAAAAGGAAAAGACCAATTTAAAATTTGACACCACGGGGTCGGTGCAGGGAGATGAGTCATCGAAATAGTACATGTTTCATGGAATACCACTGAAATTTGACTAGCCTCCGCAAAAGGAAAAGACCAATTTAAAATTTGCCACCACGGGGTCGGAAACATTCAATACAGATTGCTAATTGAACGGCGCACTGTAGTCGACTTGATACTTCCCAAAGAAACAACAAACAAGTGGTACACTAATTAAGAGAAAAAATCAGTCGTACATGTTTCATGGAATACCACCGTAATTTGGCTAGCCTCCGCATAAGGAAAAGACCAATTTAAAATTTTCCACCACGGGGTCGGTGCAGGGAGATGGGTCACGAAATTAAAAGTTTTTGCTATGCATTTACATTTACATTTGAAGATGGAAGAATATAAAAGTCTACTACTTACATTTACATTTGATTAACATGAATTGGATGAAACCATTACTTACATTTGAGTAGAATGAATTCCCTGAAAGCTCTCCAAATATTATTGGAGACATGAACAAAGCTCACTACATCGCCAACTCCATCGCTCTCGCAGCTTCTTGATCCCGGATTGCCTGAGAAGCACAGCGGGTTGCTCGGCCAAGATGAGTTGCCCACAGACCAGTTGGACTCAATTTGTTGCCATTCTACAATCTATCTAACTGCAAAAAGTAGGTCACGTATGTCCTGTGGGCAAATCATTCTTGGCTGAGTAACATTCTGTACTTTTACCTCTACCTCTTCATCCAAACACTCCCCTTCACTTGTACTACAAGCAAGTAATGAAGGGGTAAGGGGCAGTCAAGCAAGCTGGACGGCCACGAAGAATTCAAGAGCAAGAGATAAGGTATATATATCAATCAATTGAGGATGAACCAACCCCAGATGGGATGGATAAAAATATACACCTTCCCGTGATATCATTCAAATCAAATGGAATAAATCTCTTTATGAGCACAGGTTCTTAATTAAGCATATCTCTTTACCGGATGAGAATACTTTCGAAGAAAGCATCTATCTCTCGACAACATGATGTGATGTATGGCCAATAGCCCACGACACCTAGATTCTACCATTATCGATGTCAAAATTGTAAAAAACTTTTCAGCAATGAGAGATTCGCCACGCGCGGGAATTGAAAAACAAAAGATGTAGCATTATTTTATGGCCAACGGATTAAAAAAGTAGTAGGCGTCCCGAGGAATAGACGAAGCTCCGACAACAAAACTCTTTCTAATGATCGAGACAAATAATTGCACATATGTATTTCAATTTTCGTTATCACTCCGTTTCTTTCCAAACAATAGTAAAGATGAAGTGGCATTCAAATTATTTAGAGGAAAAAGGGCATTTAAATTATAATTATAATAATAGTAATAATTTATTTTTAAGATGATTGTGAAGTTATACATTAAATTTCTGTATGACACTATTTTTACCTCATTTTTACCTAGTAATTTGACTAATAAAATCTATTGAGTATATATATTTTACTCCTCTTCTATATTGAGGTATAGATATTCTATTTCCCTATATTTAAACTTGTAACTTCTTAAAAAAATATATGTTTTTAATCATTAAACCCACAATTCTGCAAAAATGAAAACAGTCCAATCAACAAATTCACTCCAAAACCTTCTGAAAAACGATAGTAAACCCTTGCAATATATTTCGAAGAGCCCTTGGGAATCTCCGGTCCAAAGCAAATCCGGTCCAAAGCAAATGAACGAACGACTTCATTAAGTCATTCACGAAGGTTTCTTTAATTCATTTAGTTGATGTAAATTAATTTAATCTCCGCTCTCTGTTCGTGCCTCCTCGGAATCATGTGGCTTCTCAGTTAGACGACGCCCTGTGTGATCACGGACTGAACATTTTAACATTTTTACTGAATCATTGAAAATATATTGTATACATTCATGTTTAATGTTTAAATATAAAAGTTAATGTCGAGGATTCATGTCGGTAATGAAATTACGCCTTGTTCCATTACATGAAACGGATGTTTGCTGACGTTAATGGTCCCATCTAAAAGAAATCGTTTGTGTCGAGAAGAATGTTTTATCATTCAATTTGGGTAACAACATTTAGTGCTTCGAATTTTATTCAACATTCAATTTGGGTAACAACATTTAGTGCTTCGAATTTTATTCAACATGATTAAAGATCAAAAAAAAATTATAATGTTAATGACCTAACAACAATAAATAACAAAAACATAAAAATATAAGAAATAATCAAATTTGAGTGAACAAGATAGAAGATAATGATCTTTTAAAAATGTGTTGATTGTGTTTATTTAAATTAATTATCCATCCACAAAGAAACTTAACTCTAAACATGGTAAGTCTAAGTTTAATCACCTAAACTATTCTCATTTAATAAATTCTACAATTGAAAGTGAAAAAACAAACAAATATGTGAAAAAAATCAATACTAAACTTGTGTTCGTTTTATTCCAATGAATCTTATTCATATATTAAGGAGAGAGATTGAATCAAATTTGAGGCAAATAAACTAATTAATTAGAACGTAGGACTAATTAACTCTCCATTGCCTGCTATTTGTTAAAGGTTTGTCTACTGACCTAAAGACATTGTGCTAACTGCCCCAGGTTTAGGGAAGACATTCCTTTATGAGGTTGGGTTTGCTCCGAAGAAAGAGAATTCGTTTCTGAATGCCTGGTGCTGATGGGTCAACGGCTGACGCAATTGTCCATCTGTCGGGGTGGGCAATGGAAACAATTCAGCGGAGTGAGTATGGTGAAAGTCTGTGTTGTAGCCACATGCAAAAGTTAACCCTGTAGATTCAGTGTTTCTGCACTTATACGATAGCTGTAATTTTTTTCCGATCAATGTGCGCAACTCTATATAGGTGTTTGGATTTTATATTTGTTGGAAACATGTTAACTAATTTTACTATGCATTTACTTGCATCTTTGCATATACATGTGTGCGTGAATGCAATTTACTTATGAAATGTTTGTGTAACTATGTTATTTATTCATCATTATTTTGTATAACTTAATGATAGATGTTATATATACGAGCATACCTATAGAGGTAGAGGACAATGTAAATGCCACGAAGATGTGCAATGCAGTGCAATCTGTGAACAATGTGAGTGCAAGCGAGTACATTGCATAAGGAGAGGATGGTTGTAATTCTCCCTTGAATAAAAGAAGACCGATAATCATTCCACGTGGTTTTTTTCCGATTTGGATTTCCACATAAATCATTGTGTCAAGTGTGTGTTTGTTGTTCTTGGTTTAATGCATGATTAATCTAGCTCGTTTATTCTCTAATTTTATGCTATGTTTTGATTTCGCTCCCCAACAAGTGGCATCAGAACCAAGGAAAACTGAGTAAGTGTCGTAGGTAAGACAAAAACAATTGTATGCAAGTTTTCTGTGAACACAAAAAGACATGAGATTAAAGAGTATCAAGTCATCAATACTTCCTAGAGAGTGTTAGAGGTGCGCCAACACTCTCGTAAAATCGATGTACACATACTATGCACCACAAAACGCCGACAAATTAGCGCTCCCTCATCCGTAATAAAAGAGAGCCGATCTCAAACTCGCGCCCCCTTTCAATACTCCCAAGCGCCGATCTTTAAGAATTTTTTTTGCATGGTTTGAAAAAAAATCTATGGTATAAAAGTCAAGGTGTGAAAGGGATTTTCTTTTATGAAACACTTCATATAAATGGTGGATGAGGTCACGTTTTGTTTTATTAAACATATGAGACAAATGTTATGGAGAATCGTGGGTTAAATCATAGAGGAAATTTTATTAATTTTTGATAAAAGGTGAGTTTTTAAAAAAAGGTTAAAGGGTGGTTTAATAAAGGGCTTTTTTATGTTTTTTTTTAAAACCTTTTAATTAATGTTTATATTTTTGGGGTTTAACTTTAAATATAATAAAAATAGTTCACTATAAAAGGGTTTAATTTTATAAGCAGTGTTTTTTGAAGTTTTTTGTTAATGGCGAAAGTGTAGAGTTCTATGTTTGAGGTGGAGAAATTCAGTGGTAAGAATAGATTTGTGCTATGGAAGCTTAAGATGATGGATTTTCTTGTGCAACAAGAATTGCAAAAGGCGTTGGATGGAAATTCAAAGAAACCAACAAGCATGATAGATGAGGACTAGGAGGATCTAGCTGCAAGAGACCTCAGTACTATTCGTTTGTGTCTGGTAGATGAGGTATTGTTTAACATCGCTAAAGAGGAGACAACAATTGCTTTGTGCACCAAAATGGAGAGTTTGTATATGAAAAAGAACTTGTCAAACAAAATCTTATTGAAGAGATAGTTGTACAACTTGTGGATGAAAGAAGGTACGAAAATCACTTATCACTTCAATGTCTTCAATACCCTGATTTGTCAATTAACTAATATAGAAGTAAAGTTTGAAGATGAGGACAAGGAGGTTACTGTACTGTGTTCGTTACCCGAGTCTTGGGATCGTCTAGTCATGACTATGTGGTTTAACACAATGGATGTTGTTAGCGATTATTTTTGTCTTAGGCGCAAAAGCATCCAGGTCTGCAGGTTGCTCAGGAAGTGCCCAAGTGCAGCACAGGAGATTCCCTATTTTTCCGGTAGCAAGTCAAGCGAGCGGGTGAAGGGGGGACAACCCCTTTATAATAACAAATACTATCTGGGCCGTCCATCTGAAGGACGCGCGACATGCATCCACGTCATGACGACATTCGGGAATTTGAGAGGTAAGAACTCCTCGCCATTTTACATTTCGAAACCCCGAACCCCGATAGCGCCGAAAGCGCTGAAACTCGAGCCCACAGTATTACCGGGTTAGTTCAAAGCCATCAAATCAGTGGAAAACACGTGGCGACCGTTAGGCCCTCCCGACATTTCGCCCATCGCGATTTTAAAGGAGAAAAATCCTAATCCTTTCTCATCCGCGAACCCAGAAACGCCAAAAGCACTCTAACAGAGAGGTCAAAGGTGCCTAATTAAGATTCAAGAGAGGGGGTGTTGTGTTCTCCAAGTACTGATTCATGTGATCTAAATCTCGATGCCAACTTGAGGATAAACGAAGAAGAGATAAGGTGGTTGAAGCCTAGCTTCACCCATTAATTACAGGGTATGGACGTCCCGGCTGAAGGTCCACCCGAGATGGTCCTCTGTACTATTTCTTTCCATGGAAGTCGCGCCAAGTCTCCAACTCGCCAGGAAAGCCTGCACACGCCAATTCAACATTTAAGGGCTCAGCTACCCCCCTGGCGCGAGCCATAAAGAATTAAGGTAGCGTATGACAGTAGAATGCAGGCCAGATGTGATTGAGTAGATGCCTCTGTTGGGCGAAATGGGGAAGAGCATATGTAGGCATTTTTGCCATTTTTTGTATCTATCGATGGTAGAGCGAAGCTCCCAGTTGTAAAGTTTTAGCAAACACCCTAGTTCCTGGGTTATGCATCTGTATGTAAGATTTCTTGTTTAATGAAAGGAAGATTATTTATTTCATCTAGTTTTCATCTCATACTGAGGGAGTTCGTGATCGATTGATTCGCATGAATCATGGAAATTATGCTGTGACAAGGGATTTATTGTGGCATTATTGTTTTCTCCGGTTTTCTGCATTTGAATGTAAGAAGATCTTGCATTTAGATGTCGTGTTCTACAGTCTGTTAGAAACCTGATGTTTACGACAAACTTTAGCATCTCTTTGATATAAGTCTTTCCCCTACTCACCCTTACTACAACTCACTATCTGAAGTTATCTAAGACCTTACTTGCCCATGCATGCTTGGCCTAGTTTCGGAGTTAGAACCACATTGTCGTGAGTTAACTTCCATTTGATCACCCCATTAAACAAATCATGACATAAACTTATGGGCGTCGGGCTCTGCTCCTGCTGCAATCAAGGGGTGACTTCCATCGCCAACATTTCTGGCATCGTTGCCGGGGACGAAGTTGAAGACTTTTCCTGGGCAGAATGACATTGAGCCTCTGATTTTGAAGGTGCATAAGACATCAGAGACCTTAAAGATTGCTACTGTGCACCTGGCGACTCCACTGTGGCGACTCCATTCTTTTCACATCAATGTTTCAACTGTGACTACTGTTAGCACACCTGAAAGTTGACCCTAAGGAGCTTTCTCAAGAAGGTTTCAGCAGCTCCTTTCTCATCCTAAGAAGATTCCTGGGGTAATGACAATGTTAAGATATGGCCTTTGATGGTGAACAAGGACCAGACACGCTTGAAGCTGCGCATCTTTCACCTGGCGAATCCATGATTCGAGGATCGATTGGCGACTCCACTGGTTCGATATGGAGAAAATTCTGGCTCAACGGTTTTCTTTCTATGACTTTTCTCAGATAATTGGTTTTCCTAATGCACTTCCTGATAGAGACCAATGGGAAGATTTCCTCCCTGAATTTCATGCAACAAGTTGGGAGGAACCGGTTGAGCATTTACTGGACTTCCATGAGGCTATCCACCGACACAATATCACGCATGATGATGTCCAGATTAAGCTCTTCAGGTATTCATTGAAGGGAGTTTCTCTTGAATGGTGTCAGTCTCTTCCCGCTGCAAGCATCCGCTCTTTAACAGGTTTTCATATAGCTTTCAATTCATTTTGTAAAGACTACTATCCAGCTGATGGTTTGTTTGAAAACTGTTGTGAGGAGTTTTCTTCGCTTCAGGAAGCCTCTGCTGACCCTGAAGACCAGGTCCATGATGAAGCCCTTACTATGGAGGAAAGCATCTGCTGTGAAAATATAGAGGTGTTGGACGATATTAATTGTGTTAGCCCCAGAACGGAAGCATCTGACATCATATCAGATGCATCTGTTCTTTTAGATATTCATGAAGATCAACACGCCTCTTGTGGAGATTATGAGTTTGCAGAGCAGATGTGGTCCATGGTAGATGGCTCACCTGAGTATCGGGTTGAAGCAGATATTCCTAGTAGCCCTGGTTCTGAGGATGGAGGCCTTCCCGTTTTTAAAGAAGAAAATATTGTGGAAGMACTTTCCTCTCTTTTTCTCCAGGGGGTTTCTCACGATATATGTTTACCTAGGATTAAAGAGAAAAAAATTACGTGTGAGCAGCTAGAACCAGTAGGTCCCACTATCTCTAAAACATAAATTTTTTATGGGATCACTGTTCTGGAGGAGGATCATATTAATGAAGGACAACCCCTTTTTGATATATATTATAGTGATGATGAGAAACAAGCTTATCTTACTTTTGATCACTATAGAGATACTGAAGAGCTAGTCAGCAAACAAACCACCCCATGGTACCTATTTATGATGAATACGAATCGGACCTGGGGGAGACCGAACCAAAGGAGCAGAATATTTCCTGTCCAGAGCTAGTCAGCGAGCAGCCACCGCCCGAGAGAAGCGAGCCTATGTTAGTTGTCCACCATCAACCTGTGCTTATCAGAGATATTCAGCCACAGGTGAACAACTGTGTAGCAGAGGAGGGTGTCTGTCACCCATTTTCTGGAATTTGCAACTCATTCTATGACCCTGTCTACAAGTACATGGAGTGGCATTTACCCTATGCCTTGGAGCCGCCCTATTTCATATCAACTCCAGCCTATAAGGAGGAGTTGAAGAGTGTAACCGCTCTGCTGCCACGGTTAAACCATTCGCTGATGATCATCGACAGAAGGAAGGAGCTTCTATTTAGGAAGCTGCTTGAATGGATATGGTGGAAGTTTTCTTTCACCTAGCCCATGTAAAGTGTTTTATTAGCTTAGGACTGTACATAAATAATCTCTTGTAAGAATAAACGTTTAGTTTGTTTTGTTTTTATTTTTCGGGCTGTATTTTCAGCAGCGGGATGTTTTGAGCCTGACTCCATAGCCCAACAGCAAGGCACTTCAACTGCGGAATGAGTTCTTAGAGCATCACAGGGACGACTCTATCCCCCATGGAGCCTAATGTTAGCGATTATTTTTGTCTTAGGCGCAAAAGCATCCAGGTCTACAGGCTGCTCAGGAAGTGCCCAAGCGCAGCCTGGGAGATTCCCTGTTTTTCCAGTAGCAAGGCAAGCGAGCAGGTGAAGGGGGGACAACCCCTTTATAATAGAAAATACTATCTGGGTCGTCCATCTGAAGGACGTTCGGCACGCATCCACGTCATGACGACATTCGAGAATTCGAGTGGTAAGCACTCCTCGCGATTTTACATTTTGAAACCCCAAACCTCGATAGCGCCGAAAGCATCGAAACTCAGGCCCACAGTATTACCGGGTTAGTTCAGAGCTGTCAAATCAGTGGGGAACACATGGCGACCATTAGGCCATCCCAGCATTTCGCCCATCGCGAATTTAAAGGAGAAAAATCCTAATCCTTTCTCATCCACGAACCCCGAAATGCCAAAAGCGCTCTAACAGAGAGGTCAAAGGCACCTAATTAAGATTCAAGAGAGAGGGTGTTGTGTTCTCCAGGCACTGATTCATGTGATCTAAATCCCGATGCCAGCTTGAGGATAAACGAAGAAGAGATAAGGTGGTTGAAGCCTAGCTTCACTCATTAATTACAGGGTATGGACGTCCCAGCTGAAGGTCCACCCGAGATGGTCCTTCGTACTGATTCTTTCCATGGAAGCCGTGCCGAGTCTCCAACTCTCTAGGGAAGCCTGCACACGCCAATTCAACATTTAAGGGCTCAGCTACCCCGCTGGCGCGAGCCATAAAGAATTAAGGTAGCATATGACAATAGAATGCAGGCCAGATGTGATTGAGGAGACGCCTCTGCTGGGCGAAATGCGGAAGAGCATATGTAGGCATTTTGGCCATTTTTTTGTATCTATCGATGGTAGAGCGAAGCTCCCGATTGTAAAGTTTTAGCAAACACCCTAGTTCTTGGGTTATGGATCTTTATGTAAGATTTCTTGTTTAATGAAAGGTAGATTCCTTATTTCATCTAGTTTTCATCTCATACTGAGGGAGTTCGTGATTGACTAATGCGCACGAATTATGGCAATTATGTTGTGACAAAGGATTTATTGTGGCATTATTGTTTTCTCTGGTTTTCTACGTTTGAATGTAAGAAGATCTTGCATTTAGATGTCTTCTTCTACAGTCTGTTAGGAACCTGATGTTTTTGATAGACTTTAGCATCTCTCTTATATAAGTCTTCCCCCTACTCACCCTTACTACAACTCACTGTCTGAAGTTATCTAAGACCTTACTTGCCCATGCATGCTTGCCCTAGTTTCAGAGTTAGAACCACATCATTGTGAGTTAACTTCCATTTGATCACCCCCTTAAACAAATTGTGACATAAACTGATGGGCGTCGGGCTTTGCTCCTGCTGCAATCTAGGGGTGACTTTCGTCGCCAACAGATGCCATTGATTATGAGACTGTTGTGGGAGTTTTGTTATATGATGAGATGAGAAAAACATTCGATAAGGAAACCTCAACAACAGAAGCAATGGTGGTCATAGGTCGATCTACAAAAGGAGGGAAAGCTCAGAAAGTTACAACCAAGTCTAAGTCAAAAGACAGTAAGGTTAAGGAAAAATGTTGGTTTTGTGGCAAATATGGGCATCTCAAGAAGGATTGTTGGAAAAGACAACGAGCATCCACAAAGGACTCCACAATAGAAGAAAAGTCAACTACAAGTATGGTTGATGAAGTTTTGCCTCTCTGTTGTGTCTCTCCACCTTTGTTCGCATAGAAGGTGTAGGGCGGTGATGGTCCAGTCACCGTGAAATAAATAAATAAATAATTGTTTTTACTTTGGAGTTGTAGAAATTATTGATTTCATATAAATGGGCATATGACTGTAAGACCTAGATAGGAATGCACACCCCTCATTTATCATGTCACCTATTAAAAGTCCAAACATATATTTAAGTAGATTGAATTTGTAGGGGGGGCATGTATGTTGGGTTAACCTTGACTTGATGAAAGAGTTAATGAGTTAAATCTGTTTTTAGGTCAAAGTAGGTGGTTTTTCGGGTTCATGTGTTTTTGGTATCATATGGTATT
This sequence comes from Picea engelmannii, assembly GCA_009831015.1. Taxonomy (NCBI): domain Eukaryota; kingdom Viridiplantae; phylum Streptophyta; class Pinopsida; order Pinales; family Pinaceae; genus Picea; species Picea engelmannii. Next base: position 96,890 of record ML780583.1, read on the forward strand.
GTCTCCATGAATTTCATATAATGAAGTCTATAAAATGCATGGTGAACTCCATTGTAAATGGGCTTGGAGGTTTTCGGTAAAGTCTTACTTGGCTTGTTTGGCCGGATTTGGTCAAAGTTGTTCAAATGCAAAGTTCAAGGTGGAGCAGTGTGTCCAGTTTATTAAGGTGGGTCTGTAGAAAGGTTGATGTGTTGGCAGGTCAATCAAGTGTTTGAGAATATACAATGAAGGTAAGTCCATATCCGTGTAACTTGGAAAGTATTGCAACGAAGTTGGGATCGAATAGGCATGTTCAGTAATGCCAAGTTGGAGCAATAGTTGTGGACATAAGCGACTATGCTATTTGGTAACTCAGTCACCATTGGTTGCAAAAGACAGGAATATTCAAGAAGAGGTAGGAACATGTCATCTAATAATTACTCAAATGTGAAATGATTCGGTTGTCATGCTTATGGTTTTTTATAAGCTTTCTAAGTAGGAACCACATAAAATAGCTAGATATTTGATATGGTGATGATGTTAAGGGGTGTAGACTGTGGGATCCTACTACCCACAAAATCATCATGGACAAAGATGTAGTGTTTAATGAATCTCCTTTTATAAGGGAATGTATATGGAACAACCAGAATGGTTAGTTTAGAATCACAACAAGAGATTTGTTTGCAAAAATAAAAAAATCATTGTATGGCCTGAATCATGCTAGGAAAATGGTACAAGATGTTTGATTCCTTCATGGTGAGCCAAATTTTCAAGAAGTGAGTATAACCATTGTGTTTATGGTATATTCATTATCTTGGTGTTATATGTTATGCTTGTTGGAAACACAAGCATGGTTGATATCAACAGGTTGGCTAAGTTGGTTAGGACGTTTGTTATGAAGGATCTAAGAGAAACAAAATAAATTTTGGGCATGGAAATACATAGAGACAGGAAATATGGTAAGCTTTGTTATCACAACAAAAGTATGTGGTGAAGATACTCAGGAAATTTAGTATGAATAATGTGAAACTGATAAAATCCCTTTGGCTTTCCATTGTAAATTATCTTCAGGTTTATGTCCTAATTGATGAATAAGAAAATGGTTATATGTCTTGAGTATTATATGACAGTAGGAATATTGATGATTACGATGGAGAAATGGTCATAATTTCACATGCAATTGGTGTTGTCAGTAGACACATGGAAAAAATAGGCCAACAACATGGAAATGGGTGCTTTAAACACAAATGCACAAGTATCACCTACAGTGGTTGCAGTGATTTCGTCTGTGGTTATGATTCATGATATTTGGACAACTACATCAGTATATTAGATAGGTTACTGATAGATACAAAATGGTCCATGCTGGGGTGAATCGTGCAGGCCTATTCACTTAATAGTATTTTTAGAGAAGTTGTGGCGTTGTGATGGTGTTTGGCTTCTCTTGCAAACAAGGTTATGGATGAATTAATGAAGGGCATGATATATTAGGTAAATTGTTGTCAATATGGAGATTGTTTGAAGCATGCCAATGGATTTTCCCATGCGGTCACATGTAGATGAACATGCACATGCACGTGTCCATGCATTCAATCTACTTATGAACTCTTTGTGTAACTATGTTATATATTCATGAACAATTTGTGTAACTAAGTGATAGATGTTATATATGAAAGCATACCCATATAGGTAGAGGACAATGTTAATGTGAGGACAATGTGAAATGCAGTGCAATGTGTGAACAATGTGAGTGCAAACGAGTAAATTTCATAAGGAGAGGATGGTTGTATGCTTGGTTTGGCTATTGTAATTCTCCCTTCAATAGAATAAGACCGATAATCGTTTCCCGTTGTTTTTTCCCGATTTGGATTTCCACATAAATCATTGTGTCAAGTGTGTGTTTGTTGTTCTTGGTTTAATGCATATTCAATATAGCTCGTTTATGCTATGGTTTTATGCTATGTTTTTCTTTCGCTGCCCAACAATATTGCTCTAGACGGCTCCAAAAACACATTTAACATTTATCAAGCCATTAATGAACCTTCATGTTTTGTATAGCTGAGAGTGATTGGGACTTGTCCCTCTGCACAAAACCACATAACCCACATGGTTGAGAACCGCATCTGTCTCCTGACAAATATTCTTACCAACAATCGACGAATCCAGTGATGGTGTCATACTAGATAAACTATCCACTTGAAAATGAGATTAACTATCCATTAGAAGATAAGGTTCAAAGTTTAATTAATGCAGTAAAAAAAAATTGAGGACATACACAAATATTGTGCAAAATAAAAGGAACTCAATACAATGAAGAGTATTTAACAATAAATTGATCCCTTAGAAAAAAGAAATTATTGCTACTTCTAGTAGTGCATTCAAATCAAACAATAATATTTTTTTTCATCTCATTATATTATTTATTAAGAGTTGTGTATGTAAAAAAAAACTAGTTTCCTAGTGGTGAATGCTTTAATACAACTAAAATAAAAGTACTAAAACAAATTTATTGTATTATTTAATAAGAGTTGTGTATGTAAAAACAAACTAGTTTCCTAGTGGTGAATGCTTTAATACAACTAAAATAAAAGTACTAAAACAAATTTGAAATTAACTATATATCAATGTAGGACTTCAATTTCCATAAGATGTAGAATGCATTAACTATGCACTAACTCTTAACAAGTGTATCAACTTTTTAAAGTTCTCTTTCAACAATTTCTTAACGAACACATGTGGAAATTGATCATTGGGTCTTCAATGAAAGTTGATCCTTGGATCTTCGAAATTTAATTTAATTTGATAATATATTATTTTATAGAGGTTTTAAAATATAGTAAAATTGATAATATATTATTTTATAGAGGTTTTAAATTATAGTAAAATTTATGTAAATAGATGCATAATGGTTTGTGGAATACAATAAAATTAATGTTAATAGATGCATAGTGGTTATAGCATTTAATAATTGTTGTTGTGATATATAATTGTTGTTGTGATATACAGTTAGAGATTGAGATTATTGTTGAAGTTATAATTATTTTAAATTAACTATATCAAAGTAACTTCATTGAAAAGTGAGTTATTTCTTGGGAAAATAATTGGAGACTTGGGTTGTACATTGGTTTAAAATATGATGCTTTTATATGGTTTTTCTTAACTTGAACAAGATAAGTGTAATTTATAATTAAGAATAAAAACAAGTGTTTTTAGATAAGTTTTCTCATGTTGGGTAGAAGGATAAAGAGAGCATCAAGGTTTTGTTTTAAATTTTAAATTTTCTATTCTAGATTCATGGATGCATTCAATAGGAAACATTATTATTTATATAAATTCTAATAACATTATTATCAGATTCATGGACATATTCAATAGGAAATATTATTATTTATATAAACTCTAATAATATTATTATTTCTATAAACTTTAGTAGTAAGAATAATTCAATCAGTGCTAATTTGGCTAAAATGTTGCAAGTTAGGACAACACATATTGTTCAATTCTTTAATGCTTTGAATATTATCATCGATAAATATGTGTTACATTCATATTTGAATACTATAGGTATGGATGATGGGAATATTATTTTGAGATCTCATTGAATGGACATAGTGGGTATAGTTAGTATTTAAGCATAAAAGAAGCTTTGAAGTCTTTGGTAAAAGAATAAGAAAATTTCACTAAAGGATATTTCTTTGACTAAACAAGAATGGCCCACGAGGCTAGTTATGAAGCCGATATAGAGAAACTAGTTGTAGTACCCATAAAATGTTTGAGGTTTAATTGGGAGAAAACACTACATAATAATATGAATCAATACCCCATGAATGGAAATAAAAACAAGAAAAATCTGAGTGACATGTTCAAGAGTCCAAGAAAAAATAATTATAGTGACGGTTGGTGTATATCTATCACTTCCCACAGCACATGAATAAATAAGACTCACTTAGGCATGGGAATGGGATTCAACAAGCTTATTATGTACCAACATGGAATGGACTGATAACGGTCATCAGTATGGAGTAGTAAAAGTGATGAATGTTAATGTCAGAGTAGCACAATGACAACACTGCACCAAGTGAACAACTAGAATCAAAATCAAGGAGGCAAGGAAGCAGTTGGACCACATGTTTACATTTAACTAAGATGGATGGATGGATATGCTTGGTACTAGTTGGCAATATTATTGGCATATCATATTTTATGGCTTCCTCCAATGTTTTGAGAATGGAACATGTGAAGGGGGATGTAATGTATGTACCTAGAGAGGTACTAGAGGGAATATAGAATGTAATATGGTCATAATCATGGTATAGTCTCATTGTGTGGTTAGAAAAAATAATATAATAATAATGGATAATTGTTATAGATGCCCAAAAATACTCATGAGAAAATATATATCGACACGTACTTATCATTTTATTGAACACACGTTGGATGTTATCATATTGTAGCAAGAATATGTTCTAGAGTGAATTCTTCCATAAGGTGTATTAGATGGTGTTACCCTACCTTAAGGGTTAATTTTTATATTATTTTGTAATTTATAGTGTGAATGTTTTGATATTTCTAAAGTTCATGGTTCTTTTCTTAAACCAAGGGATTATATTTTATCTTTCATATCTCAAGGTTCACTACACAAAACCTCGGAGGGCTAGATAACCCTACAAATATGAGTAAATGTGGATTTATCTCTTGAAAAGAGGATTAAATATATCAATCATGGCATTACAAGGATAAAACAGTTGATGTGATCTAGGGTGCTCCATCACAAAGTCAAGAATCTAGTGAGAAGTCATCAAAATATCCACTGAGAGGTTAATCCATCAATAAACAATATGCAATCTGAGAAGAGCCACCATATATGAATATCAACCTCAGGATGAGTTTTTTATAATCAACAAATTGCAACACGATAGTCCAAACTAAGGTCCACCAAATACTCCATCTCTATCATCCTACAAATTTGTGATAATTTATTATTATTGTTATGAAAATAACAAGTAGAGTCCCCATACAAAATTATTGGTAACAACTACATCAACACTAAAAATATATCTCATAAGAAATCAAAATATCTATTATACATATCTTCACTATTGTTACAAAAATTAAAAAAAAAAACATGTAATGGGATTTACTTCAAAAAACCAAACATATAAACTATCCAAATCTCTTCTATTTACTACAAAAAATCTCAAAATTATCTTTACAAATAAAGGAACAAACTAACAATACCAAAGAGAACATAAAAATAAGTCTACTTCTCTAAAATGTTGAGCTTATTCATCCTATGATTCTGACCATATCAAGTGAAATCATAGAGTCAATGCAACCATTAAACTATCTCATCAATGCCATCAAATTTTCCATTTTATTGGACACAAAACTAAAACAATAACCCATCAAAAATCAAACTAACCCATATTGAAATTGAAAACAACGCCTAAATCATTCTAAGTATAGTATGTACAATTACAATATTTCTTTTTTGATGGCAAGAATACCACTATTGTAATCTCTAATACTAAAACAAGCATACGACAACCCAAGATCATATCTTAAAACATCATCATCATTATTCGGATGGAACAATGCTTAAGGTGGCTACAATAAAATATGAAAACGCTACATTCATTACCCTCTAAAAAACATATAGATAAAGTATAAGACAACACATCAATTATGGGTAAAAAGGTTATCACAAAAAGATAGGGCTTCAATGATAATAAAACCAATAAAAGAATATCAACAACGCTAAAAGTATTACTTAATCAATGGCCAATCACAAAAATGACATAAAGCCAAAAAAAAATGGCGTAAAGAAAAGGCCATGAAAATAATTGGAACTTTGAATGGGAAAATTGACAAAACGAAGGGTTATTTAGACGTTGTAAGAGGGAAATTTATCTAAACAACACTTAATCAATGGCCAATCACAAAAATGACATAAAGCCAAAAAAAAATGGCCTAAAGAAAAGGCCATGAAAATAATTGGAACTTTGAATGGGAAAATTGATAAAACGAAGGGTTATTTAGACGTTGTAAGAGGGAAATTTATTTAAACAACATAAATATCTGCAAAGGAGTTAGGTTTAAATAAATTTATTTAAACCTCATTGAATAAAATGTGAAGTAAAGTTTATTGTGAAGATAAGAAGGTTACATTAAGAAATAAATTCTCCAACATTTAACATTTAAGGTAGAACGTGAAACAAAGTTTACAAAGAATTAGATTTGAAAAATGCTAACATGAATATGCTTCATTGATTCTATGCATGTATTTTCTTACATGACTATGTTATAATAAATGTATTTTCTTACATGACCATGTTATAATAAATGAAGACTTCATAATCATAGAGATGAAAATAAAAGTATAAAGTAGATTTTAATAAATATGTATCATTAGTAAAAGAAAAAATAATCCTACAATTTTATAGACTTTCAAAAACCTCTCTTCTCTCAAAATTAACTAGACTTGACATTGACAACATCAAGACACTTCAAGCCATGCTATGATTTAATGAAGTGAGGCTATCTTATATTATTTGATCAAGAATTTAATATTTATAAACATCTTAAAGTTTTACAAATGCTTAAGATAATGGCCTTATTTATTCAAAATAAGAAAAAAATATATTTTTGATATATGTTTATGTATATGTAAATATAAAAGTGGCAGTATTTATGTGAATTATATATACTATTAAATACATATGTAATGTTTAGTTAGAAAGTTAAAAATTATTGGAGGGATGGTATATTTAGGCATCATTGATGTTCCTAGTTATTATAAGAGGGGTTATTATATAAATATTGTGGAAGGCAATTAAAGGAAAATTTATTAGAATAATTGATTTTATAAATTGAAAGTTTGGTGGAAGTCTTTAATTTTGTTTTTAAATAACTTTAAGATCACTCATTTAACATGACACGTTTTTTTTCTTATGCTTTTAATTGTTATATTTAACAAATATTATATTAGGTAATAATCATATTATATAATAATGGACATGTATATATAGATATATATTATTATAAACATTATACTACAACATATTTACTAGTCATTGTTGATGGTTGAGTCATTGTTGATGGTTGAGCATCTTGATTTATAGGTTATCTATTTCTTTATATCACACATAAAATACAATATTTAATAGCTGATATTTGAAATTAAGTATTGAAGAAAGCATATGTCACATTAAATATGTAAATTACAATTATAAATAATTAATTTATTAGTTAAGTATGGAATTTAAGTAGAATTATGACTTTCACTTCATAAAGCTTTAGGATCATAAGTTTATGTGATAATATTTTTATCTTTTTCCCTATATGGCACATAAAATACAATGTTTAATTATTGATATTTGAAATTGAGTTTTGAAGAAAGGGTATGTCATATTAAAGATGCAAGTCACAACTACAAATAATTAATTTGATTAATTATGGAACTTAAGTAGGCTTATGATTTTCACTTTCTAAAGATTTAGGATCATAGGTTTATATGATGATATTTTTATCTGAAATACTGAAATGAATCTTTATTAGAATTCTTCATAAAGAAGTAGTATTATGAGTTTGGTACACTAATCTTCACTTAGCTAAGTATGAGAAAAATATAATTAAATAATATAAAGATCTTTTAATTTGTGATTGGATATATTTAAGCTTTTGCATCAAAGAGGATACTATGCAAATTCTTATTTGTATTTTATAAATGATGAAAAAAAAGATATATAATTATGAATAATCTTGTTTTTTATAAATGATAAAAAGAAAGCTATATAATTATGAATAATCTTGTTAATAGACATGTTCAAGCATGAAATCCCATTGCTTAATTTAAATATAATGTTTCATATTTGTAAATAGACCAACCTAATTTAGACTGTAACATCCCACTCTGGCGTGCTGAGAAAACTTATTCTTTGAGGACACTTGTTCGCAAGTGATCCGGATTATTATGCTATTAAAACATTTGACTTTTTATTATGAGGCGTTATGGGTTGATGACATGTTGTTTTACTGCATTGACATAGACATGTGCTATTGACTCAGTTTTACTGAGCGTGCAGGATTTTGGACCTTGAGGATGCAGAGGCATCGATGGAACCCCTTGGACTACAGATCGAGTCGGGGAGTGTACCAGTGGGGTTTGATTATTTTACTGTGATATCAGTGCATTTGATTAGATGATATGATATGGATATATTCTGACATGATTCGTTGATGATGCGGGCTAATGATGGCTTGCCAACCAGACTCACATGTAGATTAAAGGGGTCACGCACGACTACCAAAGATGTTGAGGTAGAGGTGTGGACAACAGCCCTGCCACAACCTACTAGCACTCACGTCGTTGCTCGAACTGTAGGTTAACGTTTACCTAGTTCAAGACGACCCACGATGTCGTGAGGTAAGACTGTGACATTCGCTCATGATGATTCTAAGGGGAATGCAATAAGGCAAGGGCCTTATTCCTTAGAGGCACTTAGTCTCCCACAAGTTCACCTAACAGAGTATTGACTACGGGGGTTTTTGATGTCTACCAAGTTAGTCAAGAGGCTAGTGACACCCTTGGAGCACGTGGTGCATCCTGAAGGGCATGTTGTGCAAGAAAAATGGAAAGAGGTGAGTGGCACCCTTAGAGAATGTAGTGTGTCCTGAAGGGCACGTCGTGCAAGGGAAAAAAATTAAGGCGAGTGGCACCCTTGGAGCACGTAGTGCGTTCTGAAGGGCACGTCGCATTGTTGATGATAAATGAATGAACCTAGATTGTTTTAGGACGAATAACGTGTTAAGAATTTTTAAAAATAAATTCCCTAATAAAATGTCACCGAGTATGAAAATTTAAGGTCTAAGTCTAAATTATGCTAGTGGTAAAATTTTATCTATCTATTTAAAAAAAATAGCATAAATAATAATTATACTCTTCATTAAATCTTGTAATAATAAGGGGGTAAACAATTTAAATGATTCATAAAAATCTGTTCGAGTAAAATTAAAAAAAAAAAAAAGGAAACAATTGTTTTATTATTTATGATAATTTAAATTTATTAACTAAAAAGGGAAAAAGGAAAAAGTGGGTTAATTTCTACACCTGCAAATTTGAGTCCTAAATGAAAAGGGGAAAGAGGGAAATCTAAAATATTTAGGAAACTAGGAAAAGAGGGAAACATAAGAAGAAAGGGGAAACTCAAGGGAAAAAGAAGAAAGTCAAACTTAGTAAGGTATCTACCATTAAGAAATTTCTAATTTAAAACTGAACTAGCAAATTGATACTGGGGAAAGTCATTAAAACCTGTAAGAGAATTTGGGGACACCCAGGAGCGATTCTAGGAGTGACTCTAGGTGGGTGAGGGAAATAAGGGAATTTAATTAATTAAAGAAATTAATTTGTGGAGGAATGAAGGGGATGGGTGACACTTGTACAGGGAGGAATTTTTAGGATTTAATTTCTAAAAACTTAATTAAATGAGATTAGGGGAAAGTAAAGGACTTTGAAACTCTATATAATGAAGGGAGGAGAAGGATGAAGGATCTCTTCTATTTGCATAATGTTATGCTACATAAATATCTACTTGACTGACTTAGCTTATGGGAGTTGGGATACCCATCTCAGTGAGGAGTGGTAGCTTGGCCTTGCGAGACGAGATGGGAGCTAAATGAATCTCTCGATAGTGTATGTGGCCCCTTTGTGGCTTGGGGGGATAAGGGGAAGAAGAGTACCGCTAACATTGGCTAGGAGGTACTCATGAAGTCTCACTAGTCGGCAAGCGGGAGTTGCACGGAGCACGCGGGACGTCGCTCATAGTGGGTGATCAGCCAACAGTATGCTCTCTTCATTTTTGTATGGTAGATTGTTGTAGGATTTATTCTTGGATCTGCATATTTAATGGAGTAAGTAAAGTGATTGTCTAGATTGATGACTCAATTTATTTCATAGCCTAGCTCGATGATTGATTGACTCCCATGGCCTTCGTTTTCCCACATGTCTTGAACTCCTTGTGGTGTTTGATTATGACCATTGTGGTGGTTTTTCCTATCATCCCTAGCTCATTAGTCCTCGCTTGGACAGTCGGCCAGGAGCCCAATCTATGGTCATCGCTTCGGTGTTAATAGACCTATGGATCTCAACGCCCTTTGTTTCTGTTCGATGATGATGAGAAAAGGATGAGCCTATCAACTGTCTACCTTCGTTGTTGTCCTTGGATGATTGGATCCTTTCGGTTCTCTTACTGTTGTCTGCAATTTGTATTGGTATTTTGGCAATGGAAAAACAAATTGATTCATGTTTGCATTTTGTATTTGTATTCTGGCAATGGAAAAATGAATTGATTCATGTTTGCATTTTGTATTGGTATTCTGGTAATGGAAAAATGAATTAATTCATGTTTGCATTTTGTATTTGTATTCTGGCAATGGAAAAACGAATTCATTCATGTTTTCATTTTGTGTTGGTATTCGGGAATGGAAAAAATAATTGATTCATGTTTGCATTTGGTATTGGTATCCTGAAAATGGAAAAAAACAAATTCTTTCAAATGAGACAGAGATTTCCGTTTAAAATTGCCCACGGATTTGCATTTAAATGAGGTTGAGTTATTCTTGTTAATGCCCACGGTTTCCAGTCAAAATTATGCTTGTGTTCTTCTGTTTTTGACCACATTTTTTCTCATTGTAGGTTGGCTGAAACATTGATTGAATGCCCACGGTTGCAGATAAAATCATGACTATGTTTTTCTTCCTTCAAGACCATGAATTGCCCCACCCAAGATGCTTGTGTTTTCTATTTAAAGCTTACATTTTTGCCAATTAAATTGATGTTGCGTCTCCTTGTTGAATGCCCATTATTTTTTGACATTTAATAATGACTGATGTTGTTGTAGTTTTCCACAAAATTGAGGTTAAAATGCTTGACGGTTTTGCTGTTACACACCCCCAAAAATTTTGTTGATAAAACTATTGATTGTTTTGTTACCTTGATGGACCATAACTTGCCTTGAATGTGGGACTGAATTTGCATTAATTACCCATGTTTTTTCCCTTAGAAAGTTGATTGTATTGCTATTTAAAATGCTCATGATTCTACCCTTAATCTGAGACCAAGATTGCACGTATTGTTCATCTCTCACTCGACCAATTATGTATTGATGTGTATTCCCAATCTTTGGGTCGTCGATTTAGTTATTGATGCGTAATCCTCATAGATACTACTATGTGTGAGGTTGAATGTGTTATAGTTATTTTCTATCCTTTGTAAATTTAATCATTTATTCATGAGTTGAATGCCTGGTAATTGATGGAAATTTTTTTATCACTACAATCATGTATGCCAGCCTGGAAGGAGGTGAGTCTATGCATTATTTAAGGTTAAGTAGCTTGCATTTCATTTATTTAATTCTGCTTAAATGCCTTGTATTTATTAATGCAAATTAATTGTTATTAAAATATGTATTCTTGAGTTGAAGGCGTAACATTTATGTATTCCTTAAAGCCATTTATGTATTCCATGCGTTGGTTCCCACGCCTTGAGGACGTAGTCTTGTTCATCAACATTGTTATGTCAGGAAGGGTAAGTTTCCCCTTAGCTTGTAGGCATGTTTGGTTGCATTAGAAGGGTAGTCCTCCTCCTTGTTATTTTGCACATGTTTTCCAGTGGTCTTGATCCAGTGTGTGGTGTCATAGTAACTTGTTGCCTAGACTACGTGCTAATTTTCATCGTCAATGGTGTGATTAAACTATTGTCGTTGTCGCCTTCTTTCCTCTTAACTCTTGAAAAAAAAAATTAGAACAAAAAAAAATTGCTTCGCTTGTTGTCGTAACGATGGGGTTGTTACATACACATTCAAAATTCCATAAATACAATACATAGTTATAAGCAAATAAAAGTGCAAGGGATGAAACGGAGAAATGAAACAATAATTGGAAATCATTTTATGTTGTTTTTTTATAAAGATTGTGGTGCTTGTATTCAATGGAAAACAACAACTATGATTTTACCCAAAAGATTGTTCCTCTCGAAGATGCAATAATTCATTGTTATGGCCAATTTTGATGGATTACCATGAACTACAAAGCATGAGATTTTGTGCTAGTGCAAAAATTATTTATTCAAATTTTGTTGGCTCAACATTATAAAGTACAAAGTGGAAATTAATTATTTGTTTCTTTCAATATTATGAAAACTCCCAAATGCAAAATGGACTTTCCCATTCAATAGTCAGAATACACAACCTATATATATTCATGGTTGGAGGTTTAAAAAAAAAAAATCCAAGTATGTTAAAAAACAAGATAAAGTAAGAGACTACAAACTATCAAATAAAATTCTATGTTTCATATAAATTAGATCTTTCAATCCAATGTTTAAGACAAATTCTCCATCATTGATTACCTACCGACTCAGCAAAAGAAACCAACCAGTTCAGAGAGAAGCATATCCACCTTCTCCATGATAAAATAACTACTCATGCGATGAATTTCAACACCTCTCTGAAAAATAACAAACCTCATAACAAAAGAAAGAAACATATTATCATAAAATATTTAAATTTTCTATTTCAATAATATTCTAATTATAAAGTTGTCTTTGTTATAAGGTATACAACCTCAGTCGGCCTAATGGTTAAGAACCATCAGAAGTCATTCAAGGCTTGTGTTCTCTATGAGCTTGGGTTGTTGTGGTTTCTCTTCATTTTTTTACCGTTCCAGCTTTGTATTTGCCACCAGTCTTCAAACATCCTTTGTGATCTGCATCTTGAACTCCTCCATACAATCCAATGACACTCACCTAGGTGTTTATCACTAAGGATCTCATGGATAAGACTATGCAAAGTGTGTTGAAATATATTTGAAAACCATCATAAGTCATGAAAATCTCTCAAGTCATGCAAAGCATGGTGAAACATGTTCTTAATGGAAATCCAAAAATATCTGAAGTGGTCAAGGCAACCCTTGGAAGAATATTATATTGGGTTGGCAACAAAATTGCAATATTTTGAAAAGGAAGTGTTATCTAAACAAGAAGAGAAAAACCCATGTTGAACCCATACATATTTGGAGACAGTAATGGGGATTTCATCCGATGGGTACACGAAAGTGAAGACAAAGTTGTCGCAGACTACTGCATCCCTGCGTGTCTTTGCTGCAGAATTATGAAAGAAAAGGTTGGAAGATCTAGCCAAAGAAGGTGATAGCCACGTAGAGAGTGACATGGATCGATTTTTCACAAGTGAGTTCTTCTATTGTGAACATATGAGAGAATTGGTTCAATAGGTCGGGCGTTGTGCAAAAATGGATGAGCGATTTATCATGATAGGTAACCACTTATTATTATTAAATATCTACAGTTATTATGGACCTGTAAATCAAAGTTTTTGGGTACTAATAGGACTAAGTTTTTTAACTATAACAACCTTGAAATGGGTCATCACTATGGATGTGAGAGTTGTGAGTGTGAACCTGTGATGTCTGTTCCCATCTTTTATAAGGGAAATGGAAGGCCTGCATCATGAAAAGACCGAGAATGTAAGATTCACATAATTTTGTTCCTTTTGATTTTTTTTTTTAATAAACACATGTGGGGAATTGCTTTTTTAAGTTTAAATCAATAGCCTCCCACTCAAGTACAAGAATAAGGCTAATAACCTTAATAGCCTAGACTCTCTATTAGAAAAAGAGAGTTACAATGTGAGTGAACTTATCACTTATCTATTCCACTCGAGTGGAAGATCCAAAGAACACCCAGTGGGAGATCCAAAGAACACCCTAAATGTATATTTGATATTTCAGTTGATTCATATCTCTAAGTGATGTAGAGAACACTAGTAGATATAGAGAAAACTTTAGATGAAAAAAAATATCTTAATTGCGTATATTATTAAACTTTTAAAAATATATATAGATACTTCATTTATAGCCGGAGTTAAGCATATTTTTTAAATTTTGATGTATATGCAAGTAAACAAAGGGTTTGTTTTTCCATATCTAAGATTTGAGTAATAAATTTGTAAATGGCTTCAAAGACACTTTTGTCTTACCATGGTTGTTTCTTAGGCTGCCTCTCTTTCATTGTTATGAATTAGACACTGAAATAATATATAATGATGATGTTATACCATAGGGTTCGTCTTCAATCCGTATTTTCATAAAGCATCCACATCTTACGTGCCCGAGCTAAATTGTGACATGTGTGTTTCCATTTGACCCAACTCCCTAAGTTGTGACCTTATCGATAGTTGATTTTAACTAAACCCAATGACTACAAGGGTTCAGAACGCATTGAATTGCTCAACTACCACCATGGGATGTAAAACCTTCCTGGTATGTTAATAATTTTTTCATATATTGCTCTTTATCATCCAAGTTCAGGAGAAATTTAACACGTTATTAATGTCATTAAGTACTAGAGTTATACCTACAAGGCAGTCTCTATGTTCATGTGCAGCTAAGTGCTGCAACTTTGTGTTATTAGTAAAAATCGGAATGGTGGATGAAATTGCCTAGAGCTTGTACAATCTTCTTCATGATTAATGGATCTTGTACAATTTTGTACACCTTTATGTATTATTAGCGAATGTCTATTATCAGAGAATGTCCATGCAACCTTCCTAGTGGAATTCCTTTCCCTGAAGTGATAGGCATCGACTGCAACAAGGTGAAGCCATTGAATGCAACCTCGATTACAACCTCGATTACAACAAGTATGAGAGTGAGTGATTCATAAAATCGTGTTTGTTAAATATTGTTTTAATGCTCACAATTTTGAAAAAAAAAATAACATACATTGAGCCAATTATGTCATATCAACTAGCTAGCAATTAATCAAAAAATTGATGTATAATATTTAATAAATAAGAAAATAAATTTATTTTAAAAATTAAATCATGATAATAAGAAATTTGCTGGGAAATACGAATTATAGTGCATAATATGAGATGATTACTACAAATGCACCAAATAATGTAAAAAAACGTAAGGACTAATACAGTAATGAGATCAATTATCATCCAAAATGGAAAAACACCCAAGACGAAGATGTATTTAAACAACGCATAGATATCGCATTGACGAATGAAGTCAATCAACTACCCGGTGCGAATCTTAGTAAGGCATTGTTAAGCTCAAAGCCATGGTTTTGAGGATGCTTATAATAAAATTTCTTGAACATTGCTTTTGTAGGCAAAGCTATTGTGGAATTGTCGTTTGTTGGGTTTATTATTTTTTCGAGTAACACACCATGAGTTTACACTTTATTGGAATGCTTGAGATTAGCTGGTGAACAGTATTCAATCACTAATAGTTTGTAAGATAGTATTAATTGCAACAACACATAATAATTTCTTAATCATATCCTAACCTTAACCTTAGTGTTAGAATCAACGAACAATAATCTTCGAATCATATCCTAACCTAACCTAATGTAGGAATCGGAAATAGAAGAAGATTCAAGTTCTTCATTTTCCAGAAAATAAGCAAATAGTGGATGTATATGCTAGTTAATCCGATAATAATTTCTTAATCATATCCTAACCTTAACCTTAGTGTTAGAATCAACGAACAATAATCTTTTAATCATATCCTAACCTAACCTAATGTAGGAATCGGAAATAGAAGAAGATTCAAGTTCCTCATTTTCGAGAAAATAAGCAAATAGTGAATGTATATGCTAGTTAATCCGTCCTCTTTATAGAAGGAGTCATTAACATAAATGGTGATGTTCATAATCTACCCATTGCATAATCATTTAACCACGAAGACTAAACCATATAGCGAGCCATTAAGTCACCACACCCCGCTCAACCCATGGAGTTATGAGAAGAGTTTTAAGCTTTTCCTTCACATGTGCAAGCTCCCAAATATACATGATTATATGAACTTATGAAAGTTTTTTTTTTTTTTTTAATGATGCGATTATGGCTTGTTGGTATGCAAGACAATTAGAGGGGCTTTCATTACTAAGTTAGTACAAAATTTTAAAATTTTATTTAGGTATGTTTGCTTGTTTGGGTGGTTTATTTGTCTAGTTTTATGTTACTTTTATTTTTTAGGTAGTTTTCTTATTTAGTTTCATGTTATTGAGCATTAGTGAACCTCCTCCTCTATATTTTTCTAGAACAAATGAGTTTTTACTGGGATATAATTCATGGAAGTTTTGTTGGTGTTTTTAATCATATTTTGGGAGGATCTTGGCTCATTTGGCTCAATTTTAGATCAATTTTGGTAGTTTTTTTTTTTTGTCACAACAACATTGGCTTCTTAATGAAAGGAAACAAACATCTTTGGTTTTTATGGAGCTATAAGGTGTTGAGTTTGGAGTACAGTTAAGGTTTTTAGGATTTTGTTTGTTTCTTTGCTCCTTATTCTTAAATAGGTTTTTTCTTTGAGCTCCTTATAAATTTGACCAATTCTCTTTTGTTAGTTGTATTAGATCCCTATTTGATTCGTTATCTAACACACAAGAGTTTGCAAATAGAAATTATTCTCTCGAAAGCACGATGAACAAAGAAAATATAGTTGATTTGGAGTCTTCACTACCATATACTCATAATGGATTACCAAGAATTGAAGAAGATTAAGTGTGTGTTAAGAAATGCGGAAGAGTCCATTTAAGTTAATAGAACATTAATCTTTACTACTAAAACTAAAATCTATCAAAATGATTAGTAGGTAGTCAATTAGGTAACAACAATCATGAACACACTTGTTCAACATAAACATAAAATAACACTCTTAGAAGTCAAGTGTAATAAGTTTCAAACCATGATTATCAATATATCGTTATCATAACCACAATCTGAATAAAGGAGACCACTTTGGGATCTCAAATCATGTGCAGTCTATAAACTATAACTATGGAAGAAAAAGAATAAAAAATGCATCAACTCATCTAAAACATGGAAATTTCAAAAATGTTTTATAAAATTCTTAGTGTTTTAAGTTTAATATGTTTTAAGTATAGTGTAAAACAAGTATAATATGTTTTAAGTTTGAAATGTTTTAAGTTTAAAATGATGTTTTAAGTATAGTGTAAAAAAAGTGATGAGCAATATTGCAAATGAATATATTTAGGCATGTAACTAGAAGGTCAGATTAGTCGCCAAATGCAATTTGGTATTCCTACAATTTGTCGCTTAGCTCTTTCAAATTTCAAGAATAACATTGATATCAATCAACTTTCTCACGACTTTCGTCGCTCTTATTAAAGTTTTCCGTCCTTCAGCGTCTCTATTCGTAAGTATGTCCAGCTACAGCCAATTAAAAATTGCACATCCCGAGGAATTTATGACCACATCCCGAATCTCTACATTACTTTATTGAACCTTCGTTGTGACCACATCCTGAGGATATAGATATTTTCCACCGTCACATTATGTTATCATTAACAACAACAATGGATAGGGTTGGACATATTGGACATTCTCCACCGTCACATTATGTTATCATTAACAACAACAATGTTATCAGGCGAATCGAATTGACGTCTCTTGGTGCTTTCGTCAAGACTAGGGCAACGTATGCGTCGCAGTCATCGGCTTTCTTTCACTCTCGATTCGAACCAGATATAGAATGGGCGGGATTGTAATTATCTGGGGTCGTCTCATCCTTCATTGACATTAATTGCATGCTCTGCATTCATAACCAGCCACCCTGCCAGCCTGACATTCTTGGCTAAGTAAGACGTCCTCATACAAGACATCTGCATTCATAACCAGCCACCCTGCCAGCCTGTCATTCTTGGCTGAGTAACACATCCTAGTACAAGACATCCCATCTATAACGTATTCTTCGCTGAGTAAGACATTTTACATCCTCATACAAGCCATCCTATCTATAACGGCTGGTTATGAATGCACAGCATTAAATTAATGTCAATGAGCGATGACACGACCCCAGATAAATAGTTGCTCGCCTCTTATATATCTGGTTCGAATCGAGAATCTGAATACGAAAGCCCATTTTCAGCGTTGAAATAACTAGCATACTCTTAAAGCAGTAATAGATATGAAAAAAAAAAAGGTTAGTGTAATTTTATGATAAAATATAAAAGAAGAATACGCATGCTTTGAGAGAATAGCTAATGAATAATAAAAGTGAAACAGGAAAGAACAGCCACAACACTATAAATTTACTAGATGACTAGTCAATGTGAAAATTTCAATGAATATTGATTTAGCATGCAAAGTTATAGGTCCTTTTCATTATAAGAAAAGTGTATTAAGAAAGAGAAAAACAATGAAAACAATTACATGCAAAATGAAAATCAACTATGTTAAGGGTACACAATGAAGTTAACAATAGTTCATTAATATAAGAGAAATGTGCCACAAAGTACAAGATCAACAAAATCAATTACTTGCAAAATAGACACATTTTAAGTAACTAATGCCAAATTAGTCTTTCCCGTAGTTATAAAATGCTTAAGAATATAAAATATATGGAATAGTTATAAAATGCTTAAGAATATAAAATATATAGACAAGAATACAAATAAATAATAAAATGCAATATATCACTATAAAGAGTAAAGATTTTAATTGCAAGAAATTTTATGAATGTTTGAGAAACATTTACAAAAATTTGAACATAAAAAAAATGCACACTCACTCTCATCCATGTGCCAATACATACATGTTTTGATTTTGAAAGTGCAATTTTCTCTTTAATGACTAAGAGCACACAACAAATGAGCAAACTAAGTACAAGCTTGTGAAAACTAAATATGATAGATTATATGAATGGTCGAGAGAAGGAATCAATACAAATGATTCTTAATAGATTTTAATTAAGTGTGATTGATTCTTTTGAGTTTATTTTACTTGAAAGGGTAGATGGAGATGAAACTAATGATGTTTTGAACTGAATCCAAAAACCATGCAGTAGGTAGATTAAATGCATAATTTCATTCAATGAAACCTACATACAAGAGGGAGAGAAGGTTTATTTTTCTTCAAAAACCATTAAACGCTCACTGCAATACTCAATTCATGAAACACTCTTTTAAAAAAAAAAATCACTTAAACGAAGAATCCAAATGTTTGCCAAATTACCAAAATAAAATTCTTTAAAATTTCAAAACCATTCAATGTTAAATTCTTTAATTTTTTCACTACAACAATACTTATAATGATTTAGAATGGATGAATTTATTTGCTTAATGTTAACGTGAAAATAATATTAAATTCAATTCCTTTAATTCTTCTTTTCTTTCAATGAACATGAAATAGTTCAAAGCTAAGATAGACAAGAACCATAAACAAAAGGATATTCAAACAAAGATGAACTCACAAAGAAATCAATCACTCTTAAAAAAGTATTAAAAACAAAATATTTGATACCAATTGATAGCACAATCAACTCTAAAAAAATCCATATTTCAAAATATAAGCGAAGTGAAAGAATCAATTGTTAACAAACTACTTCCAAATTAACAGAAAAGGCTCCCAAAAATGACAAATAGAATGCTTGAAAGTACATAAGTAAAATTCTTGTATAATATGATAAGAAAAAGACGGATGAAAATCAAAACTAAGTTTGAAGGATTTGTCCAACCTTGACAATCTTATAACCTTTTAAAAACTTGATCATACTTAATACATAAGAAACAATACAATAAGAGTGATACTCACAATCAAAACCAAACAATCAAGGTCTAAAGAAATCATAGAAGAATGTCGGACAAAATTAGACTTAGAAACAAAGACCAAAAATTCTCAGAAACCAAACGAGGAAAGGGTGACTCTCCTCGTACCTAACGTACAAGGTGTCAAAGGTTGGTACCAAAAGTACAAGGCGTCAAAGGTAGAGGACGCTCCTAGAAAGCATACAGGGGAAAAATTCTATTGTATAGGCCACTAGAGGGGAATGTCACGACTGAAAAAGAATGGAAAGCATGGTTAGACTCAACACATATTCAACCAAAGTGTTGTAATCTATTCAATAGAGAACGAAAGAAAAGAGGAGGAAAGCAAAGAATACTCGAGAAACAAAACATTTAATCAAGTGACATACTAAGACAAAGGATTAAAAACCAAGCAAACAAGAATTCCCAAGTATGGTCAACAAAAACTATTGTGAGAAATATCACCCTGAGGACAGGTTGAGCTCCCATTAGTTGGGTTTTATTCAACTAAGAAAACTAGAAAAAATCGACACTAACATTCTTAGTTTCCATCTATTTATGAATGAAATAAAAGACGAAAAGGAAGAGAATGAGGCACCTATTTTTGTCGGTTGTCCTCGCATCTCTTTATCATGCCAATGTTGGATCCAGACTAGCTCCAAACGTAGTCTTCCTGCGAAGAAATATAACTATCATGTTCTTCTACTACTTGTAACAAGTTAGATAAAAGATAGCATAACTAAGCCACAATAATTCATTCATAAAATTGAAATGACACTGAATTAGGGAAATAGGCCAAGTTTATTGATATGAGAAACAATGGAACTTACAATCATGATGTACTGCAAGCCTCCTCCAATTCTCCTCCTATCCAGCCCCTTAGTATATGTTGACTAATGAAACAAAAGTTTGGTATGCTTCAGATCTTAATTCTTTATAATATCTTTCACCCTTGATATTCCTTGTTTATATAGAGGCTTTTCGGGGGGGGTTGACCAACTTAGAATATTAAGGGAAGGTTTAGATATTTCCTCCATAAATTAAGATTGATTACCCAAAAAGGAGAGGCTCGAGCCTATCAATAATCCCTTGATCATAACCACCAGAAGTATCTCAAAGTCAACCCATAGAATAAGGTGGGATTGGTTAAAACGACCCTAAGAGGAGTGGCGATCCTAATGAAATTGGAAGGATGCCTCAATGACAAAGTGACACTCTCTAGGCGATAGAAGGGGGAGCCAGTGTTACAAATAAGCCAAATAACAAAGGAAAATAAAATCTGTTTGACTATCAGAAAGTAGATTTTCTACTCTTTGATAACTAAGGAATATGAAAAAAAGTTTTTCATAGTGTCCAAGATGTAAAATCAAAGTACCACACTCAGATGCGACAATTTTGTCTGTAACAATGATAACAATGATAGTATAAAAAAATACTTAATAATTCAATATAAAACATTATATTATGTGATCTACTACATTGTTACCTTTATATGAATTGTTTTCATCAAACACACATAAAAAGTGGAAGCATCTCTGTAAGATTTGGCATACTCATATTACTAGGAGATGTGAAAATTCTGTCTAGTAATACGGTCAATGAAGAATGAGTTTGGTCTCTCTAGTTAAGTGTCGCAAACACACATGATTAAATAATAAAAAAATTCACTTAGAGTGAATCAATTCAATCAACAACTATGAATATGTTGTATATTACTCATGGCTTCTTCATATGATGGATATGAACACACGTGCATTTGTACTACCTTGGGGAAATGGCTCATGTGTCCACAATGGGATTAATCATCTACACATGAAATATTAAATTTGTATTGTAATTATATATCGAGAATAAACAAATTTTAATTATGAATACAAGTAAATGAATACCTTTTATCGTCATAGTAGGAGGCATGGTGGGACATTTATATTTTGGTATTGTGTAGAAGAAGTTAACAAGTAGAAGCTATAAATCTGAATATTAGTAGTACATACACACCATACATGAAAAAAATAGTTACAACAAAGTTAGTTAATTAATTATAAATCCATCAAAAGTAAAACATATTAGTGTACTTAACTTCTTAAAAAATCACTATGGAAAATAGTAGTTAATAATGGCTCTATTACAGTGGTATATGATGGCCCCAACTAGTAAATAACCTCAAGAATTGTGGTTTGATGAACCAACATCCATGTCAAATTGAATAATTCTACTTGTGTTTGTGTTTGCTAAAGCAATTTCTACGAAGGCATCAATTCTTCTCTATGTAAATGCCTACAGGGTAGATGGGTTGGGTGGTTTGCATCTTGGTTCCTTGCATTGGGTAACTTTTATGACATCCCTAAAAGGATAATTGGTGAAAATAGTAAACACCCGTCTCTAATACAAACTCTACATACATTTTTCTAAAAAACTACAATGAATGTCCTTATTATTAATATGAGGTCGCACATGCATATTTATCGAACATGTATAACATCCAAATATTTATATATAATAAGAAGAATAGTTTGAGATTGCTTACATGAATATACAAGTTAATCTCTTTCCTATGTCATATTAGATGGAAATGCTAGCTAATTGTGGTTTATGTCTCCAATGATACTCATACTACGTCTATTTATGTATACTAATAAGCATGTTTCCAGATTGTTGTTTCAATCAATATAGAAGTTCATCTCTTTCTCTCTTTGTCATATTAGATTAGAAGGAGATATTTCTTTCTGTGTCATATTAGATGGAAAGGCTAGCTAATTGTGGTTTATGTCTCGCATGATATTCATACTACGTATATTTATGTATGTATATTAATAAGCATGTTTGGAGATTGTTGTTTCCATCCATATAGAGGTTCATCTCTTTCTTTCTATGTCATATTAGATTACAAGGACATCTAGAAGTTCATCTCTTTTTCTTTATGTCATATTAGATTAGAAGGACATCTAGAAGTTCATCTCTTTCTCTCTATGCCAAATTAGATTAGAAGGACATCTAGTTGTGCTTTATATCTCCCATAAACACCAACACGTTTTAGTTGATATGTTCCTATATACCAATGTTGTTGTGGTTAATGTTACAATTTACAAGGGCTTTTCGAAACTATGGAGCTACTGAAATGAAACATTCAATACAGATTGCTAATTGAACGACGCATTGTAGTCGACTTGATACTTCCCAAAGAAACAACAAACAAGTGGTACATTAATTAAGAGAAAAAATCAGTCGTACATGTTGCATGGAATACCACCGTAATTTGGCTAGCCTCCGCAAAAGGAAAAGACCAATTTAAAATTTGCCACCACGGGGTTGGTGCAGGGAGATGGGTCACGAAATTAAAAGCTTTTGCTATGCATAATACATCAATTGGGAGGGGGGATGGAAGAATATAAAAGTCTACTACTTACATTTACATTTGATTAACATGAATTGGATGAAACCATTACTTACATTTGAGTAGAATGAATTCCCTGAAGGCTTTCCAAATATTATTGGAGTCATGAACAAAGCTCAGTACATAGCCAACTCCATCGCTATGTTGCTCCCGGATTGCCTGAGAAGCACAGCAGGTTGCTCGGCCAAGATGAGTTGCCCACAGACCAGTTGGACTCAATTTGTTGCCATTCTACAATCTATCTAACTGCAACAAGTAGGTCACGTCTGTCCTGTGGGCAAATCATTCTTGGCTGAGTAACATTCTGTACTTTTACCTCTACCTCTTCATCCAAATACTCCCCTTCACTTGTACTACAAGCAAGTAATGAAGGGGTAAGGGGCAGTCAAGCAAGCTGGACGGCCACGAAGAATTCAAGAACAGGATATAAGGTATATATACCAATCAATTGAGGATGAACCAACCCCAGATGGTAGGGATAAATATATACACCTTCCCGTGATATCATTCAAATCAAATGGAATAAATCTCTTTATGAGCACAGGTTCTTAATTAAGCATATCTCTTTATGAGAATACTTTCGAAGAAAGCATCTATCTCTCGACAACATGATGTAATGGATGGCCAATAGCCATGCGGCGAGCACGCGGCACCTAGATTCTACCATTATCGATGTCAAAATTGTAAAGAACTTTTCAGCAATGAGAGATTCGCCACGCGCGGGAATTGAAAAACAAAAGATGTAGCATTATTTGATGGCCAACGGATTAAAAAAGTTGTGGGCGTCCCGAGGAATAGACGAAGCTCTGACAACAAAAACGCTTTCTAATGATCGAGACAATTAATTGCACATATGACAATCAATTTTCATTATCACTACGTTTCTTTCCAAACTATAGTAAAGATGAAGTGGCATTCTAATTATTTGGAGGAAAAAGGGGCATTTAAATTATAATTATAATAATAGTAATAATTTATTTTTAAGATGATTGTTAAGTTAGACATTAAATTTGTAACATCAATCTAGGATGTTAAACAATTAATCTTTCATTAAATGCATACACAATAACAATTGTGTTTCATAATTTCATTAATTTTCATTTACACAATTCTTCTACATTTGCTTAATAATAAATCTAGATAACATGATGAAATAAGTAATATGTTAACTCTATGATTTAGAACTTAAAACAAAAGTATATACAAAATATCAATAATCAAATACCACCGAAAAATACCTCCTCCTTAGCTTGTCGAAGCTCATCGGTTGTAATGTAGTCTTGGGTGCTTCCAAGCATTCTTTTCCTGCTTGATTGAAACAACGGAATCCTCCCTGCCAACTAGGAACCTAGCTAGCTTTCTAGCTCCAAGAAACCTTTCTTGGCCCTCCGTGCCCGTGACTCCAACAACAACAAAGCACAAATGCTCAAAGAAAAATTTCACAAGAATTATATCTTCCAAGAATTTCACAAACTCTTATCATGCTCAAACTCTCCAATCCCCCCTTCCTCACCACTTCTCCTCCCTATTTATCAAGTTTCCATACACCCTTCCCCAAGTCTCCTCAACCACCCTCATTATTATCCATCAACCTCCCTTATCTAGATTTCTGGGAAACGATTAAAATAAAACTAAAATATAAATGACTTGCATTAAACAACAATAAAATAAAATAAAAGTTTTTCTTCTCATGCTAGCTAATAAATGTAATTTGACAATTTTCCCCAAAATGAATATAACACCCCACCGTGCTCATTCAATTCATCACACCCACGATCTATCAAAGTCAACAAGGTATTTAATGCTTTTAGATATTTTGTATGTAATATAATTTAATATTCAATAAACATTCCATTAAATAATGGATAATTTACTTTAATAATTAATACATTAATTAATTGTACTAGTGTACATGGGTAGGGTATGTGTGCGTAGCTAGCAGACACATATCCCATGTATGTACTAAATATAAACAACAATTTCCTCTAGTGCATAGTTCCTATGTGATCACCAAGACATGTAGGACAACAGATCAAGTAATGCATCATTTAATAATCTTTAACGAACAAAATTACACCAATTTATCAATAACTCATTATCACACTTTAAATATCAATAGGAAATCAAAGAGAGTTTTAAACATGGTAGGAACCAAGTCAGTAAACAATAGTAACATCTCTAATCTTCAATCAGTATTTTGAACTATCATCGAAGCATCATTCGTTCCTAACCTACTTCCATCTTCCATCCTATCCTTTCCTCTGTTGGATTAAGTTGGAGCGTCAACTATATTGACCCAACTCCAGATAGAACCCATAAGCGGAAGTGTCATACATTTCGACCAAGCTTCCCCAATAGGCAACCAGTAGTCGCCATCACACGTCTAGGGGAACATGACTTCACACAACCCTCCCACGACTCTAGGTTTCAGAGGATAAACGGTGGACAATATCTCATCCCCTCCTTATAGAACTAGGGTCAACAACCTATATGAAGCCATACTATGCAACTACTGTTCTTAGAGTCACGTCATCAAACAATCACTCTGGGCAAGTTGTGCATCCTGTCAAAATCACACTCACCACAAATCATAGCAATATTTCGAATCATAAATTAAATAATAAGTACAACATATAGCATATACTATCTTCTTGATGTCTACGACATCCAAGTCACCTCAACATAATAGTCATTTGGCTATTGCATAGCTCATTAACCTGTAAGTTAATCCACCAATAACTCATATCAATGCATATACATAATAATTTCATATAAGGATCTATATCTGTATTGACGTTCAATTTAAGAAATGCATGTTTATTTTTATCATGTCTGACATCCGTTATGATTCATATAATAACTTGAACTAGCATCCACATACCTAAATTCCACATTTTAACTTACATGTTTAATTAAACCAAAGAGCTATCATCATCATGAGTATACAACAATGAAAATAATATCATGCAACATATAAAAATATGTACATATCTCAAATATTTATCTCAATCTAATTGAGCCCAAACGAATGTTAAGAATTGAATTACTAAGATGAGTAAACAATCAATCTTCTAACTCCCTAAACGTCAAGATATGGGGTGTTATATACACCCACCCTTCTAGAAACTTTGCCTCGAAGTTACGCTCATTCACAATATGAGTAGAATTTATGACACAACTTCTATTTGTCTTTCATGATGGCAAACCTTGTGTTATATTGTCCCCATTGGACCAAGACTTGATTACAACTTGTCGAGGCTATTAACATATTGATTGTAACTACGCCTATTTAGTAGGCACTTTACTATGGATTGACTCTATTTTATTACCACTGGTAATTAAATTAATGAAAGTACGTGTTTCTCTTGTAGATTTATTCTTCCTAAGTTTCATATAGGATCCTCATATTTAGAGTATAGTCTATTGGCTTGGTCGCCAGTTAGAACCTTAAATTATTATCAGTTATTTAGTTAAACGATTCTTATATTGAGTTCAATATATAATTCATCATGTCATATATACAATCCCACCTTGGATACCTTGATAATTATAAACAATCATGATTCACTTTGATTATTACTCTAGTTTGATAATACATATGCCATCACTCATGAGATTGGCACACAATAGTTTGAATCATGCTTAGGAACATAGACTAAGATAATGTTAATTGATTGTCATGTGATGTCGTCACTTTATGGTTTGTTTGGTCATTGTCCTCGATCTCGCTTTCCTCTTCAGTCATATAATTTAGATCTCGACCAATTAATAGTTGAGTAGGATTAACTTCATCATAGTTGAGAAGATCATGCTTTCTATCCATGGTTAATTTTTACCAATGTGCCTATACATAAAGAACACCATTTTGACATGTGAGTTAGTGAACATTTATGTACCAAGAATAAATTACTAATGGTTCATTCCAAACTCTTTAGTCTCTTGTCCTTAAGGTATTCTCTTCTCGCAATTGTACTTTGTATGTATCACAATTATATCGTGTATACCTACATAAATCCTACTACTCTAGCCTATAACTCTTTTCTTGTCCATCTCTATCACTTTCAAGTTCTATCCCCTTACTATGAAAGAATTTTAATGATGGAAAGTGTTTTCATCATTCATTATCTATATTTTATTTTATTTTTCAATCAGAGTTTCTTCATAGGGAAATATCTTTTTTGGTGAGAAAGCAGTTGTTATACTAATTAATCCATTTCAAGATGTGAGCTACCATTTAGAAAAATCACCTCTCTTACAAGGGACTTGTGCATAATAAACCACAACACTCCATTGCGATCTCTACTACCAATAAATTTATGGGCAAAAGTGACACCCTTGCAAAGGAATAAAACATTTTCTCAAAGCATTCTTTCATTCATTTTTCTTTGTTAACTAGCATTATCTAAGGTACTTATCACTCATCTTACTAAATTGTAAGTGGTCATTATCTTTCTTGTAACAATGATGTGTTCTTCACTCTTAGCATTACTAAGGTAGGATTCTCCCTCGTTATCAATACAAACCAAGTTTATGCCTATGTTTCCATTCAAACTCAAGTTTACTAAAAGCCCTCCACTTACTAACAAAGTAGAGGATGAATCGTAAGTCATACTTTACGCAATGTTTCCTACATCAACATTTATTTTATAAGTTACAAGATTTGTTTCAATACAATCACCCTAACCTTAAAACATGTAAGTTGGACTTTAACTATAATGTGCACTTTGAGTTCTATATTCCATACTCTAATAAATAGATTCCACACTTTATCTTGAAATCATTACATAATTCTACGCTTACAATCATTGTGTTTCTCAGAATGCCATGTACATTGGTAATACGTTGAATGCATTAAAATTCCTCATGGGACTCACTCTTATGGTGACTTGGTTTGAATGTCAATTTTCCATCTTGGTTCTTAGTTAAGGACATTAATTGGGGATTAAGTGGGTTTCCTTATTTCAATGCAATGGGATTATAATTTTGATGCCACATTATTTTCATAACAAGGTAGCTAAACAACTACCCAATTCAGTGGACCATATTTATAGTTTAAATATATATGACATTTTTTTATTAATGCCATTGATTTATTCTATTAACATATTTTACTATTGCTTAATCTTTTGATAAGTTTGAAACATGACATTCTCATTAGTAAGCACTCCCTTGCCTCAACCATAATGCCTTTCTTATCCACATTTTTTTTTTTTACAAATATTTGTATAGCTCAGTAAAAATTCAAAACATCAATTTGTTACTCCTTAAATATTTATTTAAAATTATATATATATATATATATATATCCCCCTTAATTTCCCATCATTACCTCTCATCAAAACATCCTAACCATTAATATATATAATTGATATTTAATTTCCCATCATTAGCTTGATCAAAACATCCTAACCATTAATATATATAATTAATTTATATGTTATAGTAATATTATTATTTTATATACACTTTACATTTAAAAAAATTTATATCCTAATATAAAATTATTTAATATTATATAATAATAACTATATACTAAAAAATTTCATAATACTCACCTTTTTGTTATTTGTTATATATTTACTATCTACTCTTAAACAAAACCATATTATTCCTAGCTCCATTCTCAACTGCCAGTACTTCATGATATTTTTCAACAGACTATTTCACCCAATGCATCGGGGGATTTAAGATTGGTAGCACTTCGTGCGACAACAAGTGTTGTACAATTATTGGAATATTCACAAGATAGGGGTTTGTTTCAATATTTATTAGCAGGAATGGTTCAGACATTGACTCTAGGAAATTTTTGAAGAAGACACATTTTCTATGCCTCAAGCCATATCCCCTGAAGCATGGTTTCCCCCTCCTTTGGACTTTAAAAAACTCAATTTTGATGGCACTCGAAATGAAATCTAGGACCATTCGGATTAGGAGGAGTTTTCAAGAACTCCTCTACTCATATCCTTATGGTGTTTGTGGAGTTTCTTGAGGTAGAAACCAATAATGCAACTAAACTGGCAGCTCTGGAAAAAGGCCTTCTCATTGCTTCTGTTCATGGGTATGAAAAATTGATAGAGGAAGGAAACTCCCTCATATTCATGAATGCTCTCATATGAATGTTGAACGGCACCCAAGTTGACAAGATCACACACAATCGGGGAATCTCCTCATACATGAAGGAATAGAAAATAGCATTACACTCATCCCAACAATCATTCCCCTCGATGTAAAACACAAAGCAATTGTCTGGTGAACAGACTAGCCACAAGATCAGATATGGAAACCCCTGTATAATGTGGCAAGGAAGTGTATTGATTAGAGGAGGAGAAAGTGACAATGTGCAGTCATAATATGCAAGAAAGTGAATGGGAGGGGGGTCATTATGGTTATGTAAGTCCAGCGAACAGATCTCCACACACCATGAGCATCAATCTTCCCCAGGCAGAAATGATGGATTTGAGAGGGCAAAGGCGTGAGAATATTAGGCATTCCAAACTTGAAATAAAGAGTAAATCAATGAAAGAGGTTTATGCATTCCAGTGAAAATGGAAGGGAAGGCTTCAACACTCCGCATTGGATGCAAGAAACAAGGAATGTGTGGACTCAGGCATGATAGAAAAGGGAAATAAGACTCTATGAACTCTGCATTTTGTATGCAAAATGTGGAAATGTAAAAACATAGAAAAGGAAAGATCAACCTGGAATTTGGATGCGGAGATGCAGGAACGAAGAGACTCGGCCATTGGGAGAGAGAACAACAAGACTCTACATTCCACATATGGAATATGGAAATGTGGACATGCTAAAAGAAGGGAAGAACAACTTGAAAACTCAGCTCTACACTCCACATCGGATGCAATGATGCAAGAAGGAGGAGACTCAACCATGGGGAGAAAGAGAGAGAAGACTCTCTGCACTCCACGTTCCGCATGTGGAATGCAGAAATGAAGAAAAGGAAAGAACAACTTGAAAAATTGAATCGATGCTCCACACTAAATGCAGTGATGTAGGAAGGAGGAGACTCAATCAAGGGGAGAAAGAGAAACAATACTCTCCACACAGAAATGTACAAATGCAAAAAATGAAGGAAAACAACTTTTGTTATCTTCCCACTGTCATATCCAAATGTCATAGGCTAGATAGATAAAATAATATTATGAATAAGTCTGTTAATATTGGAGACTAACACAGGTAGAATCATCTGGTAAGTTTGCTAATATTGTATACTAATTAATATAAAAGTAGACAACTTTACCAAAAAAAGATCTATTATAAGATCCAATCTATGAAAAATCTTGTTTCTTTAAGTGGATGAAGTGTCGGAGTACAATTTAGGAGATGTTTTCAAATGTTCTGTTTGAGCAATGATAGAAGGATGTATCTAGGATTTTGAGAGAGAATAGTATTCTCTCTACATGTATCATGAAATGTTGTTTATCCTCTGGAGAATGTAATTTTTTATTTATTAATAAAAGTAAAAAAAATTCCACTGAATAATAATAATCATAATAAATTATTAAAAAAATATTAACCAGAATTAATGTAATTTTGAATTATTAATTTTTTTATTATCATGGTATTAATTAGTCATGGTGCATACCTTTGCAAGGAAAGGACACAAAACATGGATGGGTTGGAGCATAGACACAAGTATGTAAACATTCCAACAAAATTATACATAAGCCCACAAGCAAGCAAGCACGGGCAACAAAGAAAGCATGAATATAAGAAATGAAGCACATAAAAGTTCAATCTATTTCGACAATTGATTGTCTATATGGTATATGGTGAGACAACTCCTTGATATTTTCCATGTTTTGAAAATAGCTTAAAACAATGAATCTTTAACCTATAAAAAAAGGCATATACAAAAGGCATCCTAGTAGGCAAAATGGGGAGGGATAATATCATAGTATAAACTTTCAATTCTGGGAATTCCGAAATACAGAATAACTATAACTAACCTTGTTTAAATAATTCAGTTGCATTACAACACATGTAGTTGCCATCATAGTAAAGAACCATGTTGCAGGGTAAACTAGTTGATTTGTTCCCTCTATGGTAAGCTTTATGGAAATTCCCATGGCTTTTATACTCATGACCGTTATTGAGCCCATTAGGGAACAAATGCCCGTATACACTAATACGTTCGTGTCTCCATAGCGGGGCACAAAGTGAAATATTAACACTAGAACTATAGCTATCACGACTGCCATGTATAACAAAAAAATAGGTTGAGTAGCCAGATGCCAAATTTCTGTGACTGAATCTATAGAACACTCCTGGGGTGAATGAATTACAATAAATATAGAACCAACTATGCACATAAGGTATCCCAGCATACCCATCATATGTAGGGTCTTTTTCAAGATAAAGTGCGCCAATACAATACTGAAAATAATAGTCATGGCACCTAAAGGTGTAACCAGAATAACCAGAGCAAAGACATAATATACAAAGTTCGCAGCCTCACAAAGAATCATGTTGATCATCCCTGCCCCCTAGAGAGGTTCTAGAAGATATGTGTAGCCACCTACACTTGCTCGAGCTCCTAATGCTCCAGCACGATTTAGGAATTTCTTCTTAATTATAAAGCTTGCTCTTATGAAAGCACTGGATACAAGGGTGAGAAGACACCCTTTAAAATTGCTCGATGACAATACGCTCTCGATTTCTCTTAATATTTTCACTAGGACTCCCATCTTGGCAAATATAGAATAATCTAAGGAATATGCAATCCAAGCAGCAGCCAGAGAACACAATCAATTGGACTCAAATTGCTTCTGTCATAACCATTACCAAACTCAAACTTTTTGATTGGACCTACCAACACCTATTTCCGAGTCATAGTTTTGAGGGCCATAAGAGACTTTGGCATTCAATTGGGCCTGGACTCCTCCTAACTAGGTCAATAATCAATCTATGCATTGCAAATTCATCATTCCATCCTACTGAACTCTAGGGTATCTGATACCTAGTTCTGTGTTTTCTTTAATACCCAAGATTCAGAATGGAGATACAATCAATACATTATCAAACTTTGCACCAACTGAACATATTGATTGTAACGAATATCCACCATTATTGTACCCAAAGCAAGCCACATATGCTACAATCTCATTCATACAAAAATACTAAATTAGGTATCCTTATTTTCCGTCGAGCAAGGCACACCCACATCTGAGTTTCATTCAGAAGCTATCCATCAGATTGAAGCATAATTACCAATGGACCACATGAATCAATTCGTAAATTTCTTTCAGAAGTATTCAGAATGAACAACATTCCCTACAACCCAATCAAAAATCACCACTTAATAAGCGCCAGATCAATAAAAAAATTACCCACAATACGAAATCGAAAGGTGTACCGTCCCCTGAAATTCCTGCCAAGGTTAGCCCAGGGTGACGCAAATGCACCACCCCAGGCACGTCCGCTCCCTCAGGACCTTCTCTTCCTTCGGCCTGAAGAGATGAAATGCTCTTCAATTCCCTTATCGAGACTTTCCTACACCCACAAAACTCTCCTTATGATCTCCCTTTGTTCTATTGGGAAATCGAAACTCGCGTGATCGCGAGTCTCGTGGTCATGAATTCTTGTCTCTTTAAATCCCTGAAACCCGATGGGTAATGACCAACGCATTGTTGTTCCTGTCGGGAATTTCCTCGTCGGGAAATCGGTACTTACGAGGTCGTGATCCACTCACCTCACGGATCCCCGACTCCCAATCCCCGATGCCACTTGGTGTTGACTCCTGCGAGGGTTGACCTTCCAACTGATCCGGATTATTTTCGGCACGAAATGAGATCGGAGATATAACACATAAATATTCAGAGATATTTCAAGAGAGACAACAGTATAACATAGATATAGCGGAAATATAACAAGAGTCACATATATACAATAATACAGGATTTCTATTAATGAAATAAATGTACAGAGACTGTAAAATACAGAGTGAAAGACTCGCTAGAATGGTGGTAGCTTATCTCTGAGAAGAGATGTGACGGCTACTCGCATCCATGAGAAGATGATTACAATGAGGCTCTAAAGGCCTTTTTACAATAAACAGGAATTCCAAAAGTCCTAGACATCCAAAAACCTAACCCTAGGAGATGAAGCGCCAAAAGTCATGTGGGCCCTGTTTGGGTAAGTGAGTACATCAACTTCCCGGGGTTGTAACTTTTGCATACGATCTCYGTTTTAGGCGTGTGATAGCTCGTTGGAAAGGTATTGTTGAGGACATTCATTTTGGGGGATCAATCATAACTTTAAATATCATTGAGAACCTCGATCTCGAAAAACCTTCATTTGGACCCTCAAAATGGCCCCGAAAGTTAAAACCTGCTAAAAATAGTAAATTGCCAAAATGGCCCCGGAAGTTAAAACCTGCTAAAAATAGTAAATTGTCAAAATGGCCAGAAAACTATTTTGAGCCATTTGGAAATAGTCGGTGGCCACCAATATCCACCTGGATCACCAACACTTGTCCTCCACTACGATCCTTAACCCCGTCGGGAAATCGCGTATCGGGATATCGCGGTTCCCGTTGTCATGTGTACGGGACTTTTAGTTCCTCGATCCTCGACTCTGCGAGATCTCCTGCCATGTGTCCCTGTTGTTGGACGATTATGAGTGCCCGTCGAGATATCACGAGTCGCGATTCCCTGATGCAACGATTCTACACTCCAGAAATCCCCGATGACACTGATATCCTGATGACTCTTCCGGGACTCCTCCACTACCTCTGGGCTTAACCCCTGCGCAAGTCCCCGAGATCTAACGGCTGACGGGATTTCACAATTCTCCTTTGTGAATCCTGACCGTCGATTTCTCCTCCTTGAATATTTCTTGATAATGGCTAAGTGTTCCTTCTCAGATCTTGCCTCCAACGCCTACCCTTGCAAGTCTTGATTGAACATTCCATGCACAAAAACCCGGTGCTCTCCTTCGACGATATCAACAGGGTGCTATACCTCCTGAGATTTTCCACTCTGATTATTTTAGAGGGACTTGCACGCACTCCTTGCGGCAAACATGCAACACTTCCCAAGTGTTGAATCCTTCCGACTCTGCGCACTCCTGCAACAACAGTCTTCGATCTGCTTTGCTCAGATTTACGAATGAGACTTCTTCTTCAGCCTGCGCACTCCTTGCATGGATTCAACAATCCAAATCCACTTCTGGGTGAATGAGAACAAGAGTTAGACTACATGAGCCTTCATCAACGCACTCCTTGTGGATGTTTTCAACTGCACACCTTGTAGGAATCTCTTGGCTCAGATACATAAACAATTGAACCTCACTCTCTCTCCCTTCCAGACTTCAGTTTGAAACATGAAATCGCATGCATAGCATATACAAAGCAAATTCATAACAAGAAGCAAACATTCCTGAGCATAACATGAATACACAAAGAAAACACCACAAACCATGAGCTTGAATCAAAGCTTCCTTCTATTAATTCAAATGCCTATACATGGGTGTTCTTCATGCAATATTCTCTGCTTGCTCTTCTCTTCTTGCTCCTGTTTTCAATAATGTTACAATGATACAATGAGGGTGTCTATATCCGTTTTCCCCCTCGGACTCTAAACTATCAAATCTACAATAAAAATCTACCTACCAGCATTAACTAAAATAAATGTCGTCTATCTACCAAAGGACGAGAGCTATCCTCTCAAGGTCCATTACCATATACAAGTGCGCCTTCATAAATGGCTTTCATTAAAGACTTGCGCAACAATTTCCAAAGTGGTTTCAAAATCTCGTGCTGGCTTATCCAGCTGTCTCCTGCCTCCGCGCTGACTTGCTTGATGTGCTAGCGATGCTCCTACATCATACTCTCTGGCTTGAAAATTTTCATGGGCTCCTGTCCATGAGCTCCTGCACGGTCTGTCCATGCTTCTGTATCTCCACTTCAGTCACCCAGCTTGCATCCTCCACTGGATGATTCTTCTACTTGACGAGGTACTCATAGTATTCTTTTCTCCTGGTCTTCTTACCTACTCGCCTTTCTAGTATGCATTCCATCTGTGGCTTTTCTGCAATCGGCATCTGCTTCTACCACTAGACTTCTAGTTGTTCATCACTTCCATCTCCTACTTCCTCAGCCTTATATGGATATAAGTCTGAGACATTGAATGTCAGAGATATCTCGATGCCATCCGACAATTCAATTTCATACACATTCTCTCTAAATTTCTTCAGGACCTTGCAGGGTCCGATCTTCTTCATTTTCAGCTTATTGTATGTTCCCCTTGGGAACCTTTCCTTCCTCAAGTGTGCCATAACTAGATCGCCAACTTGAAACTGAAGTTGTCTCCGATGTTGATCTGCTCTGCGCTTATACTCCTGATTTGAATTTTGCAGTCGCTGCTTCACTTTGCTGTGAAGTTATTTCATTGCCTCAACGAATTCCTCTGCGCTAGCACTGCTAGTTGCAGTCTGTTCTGAATCTCGCAATTCAGAAACTCCTCTCAATTGTATCCCATATACAACCTGAAATGGACTCTTTCATGTACTTCGATTCACCGAATCGTTGTACGCGAACTCTGCCTGTGGCAATATGTTATCCCAGCTGCTATGGTGCTCTATCACCAAGCTTCTCAGCAAGTCTCCCAGACTTCTGTTGACTACTTCTGTCTGTCCATCCGTCTGCGGATGATAAGTAGAACTAAATGCTAATTTAGTTCCTAGATTCTTCCATAAGGTCCTCCAAAAATGCCCTATGAATTTCATGTCCATGTCCGAAACAATACTTTTCGGCAATCCATGAAGTCGAATGACCTCCTTGAAAAACAAATTCAGGATGTGAGTCGCATCGCTGGTCTTCTGGCATGGAATGAAGTGTGCCATCTTTGAAAACCTGTCCACGACCACAAAGATGGAATAAACACCTCTTTACATCCTCGACAAACCCAATACAAAATCCATGCTAATCACCTCCCATGGTCTTTCTAGTACGGGCAATGGCTGATAAAACCATGCATTTTGCTTCCTCCCCTTCGA
Source organism: Picea engelmannii (assembly GCA_009831015.1). Classification (NCBI taxonomy): domain Eukaryota; kingdom Viridiplantae; phylum Streptophyta; class Pinopsida; order Pinales; family Pinaceae; genus Picea; species Picea engelmannii. The sequence goes on from ML780583.1 coordinate 132,907, forward strand.
ATGATGGAAAATTCTGCACCTGTCTACAAATCTATGGACATCTGTTCGCATTCCCGGCCAAAAATATGACTCATTCAGTTTCGCGAATGTTTCGTCATGGCCAAAATGTCCTGCTATGCCTCTACTGTGTTTCTCCTTCAACAGGTTCTCCCTCATGGAGAAATTCGGAATACACAATTGATTACCTCTGAACAACAATCCTTCTTTAATCATATAATCTATCCAAGGGCTTATGTCTCTGAGAACTGGATTCTCAGTTGCTTCATATGCTTCCCCAAAATCTACATCTCCTGCATACATGTCCCTGAGATTTTCAAACCCCAATGTTTTGACTCGGAACTCCTGCAACAACAAACACTTCCTGCTCAAAGAGTCAACCACTTTGTTAGCAGTACCCGAAATGTGTTTAATTACAAATGTAAAATTCTGCATATAGTCTACCCATTTTGCGTGTTTCTGGTTCAACTTCTCCTGTTGAGTCACAAACTGTAATGCATGATTATCACTGTACAGAACAAATTCCTTTGGAATCAAGTAATGCCTCCACTTCTTCAAGGCTTGTATGATAGCATAAAATTCTTTATCATACGTGGAGTATTTCAGTTTCACCTCATCCAGCTTCTCACTGAAATATGCAACTGGCCTGTCTTCCTGACTCAAGACCGCTCCTATGGCAAATCCACTTGCATCACACTTCACCTGAAATGTCTTTTGGAAATCTGGCAACACCAACACCAGTTGTTCCGTGATCTTTCGCTTCAACAAATTGAAGCTCTTTTCAGCCTCTGTTGTCCAGTGAAAAGACTTATGTCGCTTCTTCACTGTATCCATCATCACTGCGCTAATCCCACTGAAATTCCTGATGAATTTTCGGTAGAAACTAGCCAAACCAGGAAAACTTCTCACCTCGAAAATATTTCTCGGTGATGGCCAATTCTTGATCACTTCTACCTTATCCGGATCCATCCTCAACTCATTCGCCGAAATAACAAAACCCAAATAAATGAGTTATGTCTTCATGAATGAGCACTTCTTCATGTTGATCAACAACTTCTCCTGCTGTAGCTTCCTCATCACAATGGATAAATGCTTCAAATGTTCAACCTTCATCTTACTAAAGATCAGTATATCATCCAGATATACGACGACAAACTTCCCGATGAATTCCCTCAGGACTTCATTCATCAACCTCATAAATGTACTTAGTGCATTTGTCAAGCCAAACGACATGACTAGCCATTCATACAATCCTTCGTTTGTATTGAAGGTTGTTTTCCACTCGTCGCCTTCCCTCATGCGAATCTGATGATATCTGCTCTTCAAATCAATCTTTGAAAAAAACTTTTCCCCACTCAGGCAATCCATCCGATCATCCATTCTTGGCAGTGGAAATTTGTACTGGATGGTTATTTTATTAATCGCTCTTGAATCGGTACACATTCTCCAGCCTCCATCCTTCTTTGGACTAAGTACTGTCAAAATAGCACACAGGCTTAAACTTTCCCTGACCAGTCCTTTATCCAGCAGTTCCTGCACCTGCCTCTTAACCTCCTCATTTTCTTGCGGTGTTAACCTATACGCGGCTTTATTCGGTAAACTAGCTCCTGGTATGAGATCAAAGTGATGACTCACACTCCTCATTGGTGGCAACGAACGAGGTAATTCATCCACTACGATGTCAGCAAACTCTTCCAGCAGTTCCTGAATCTCATCTGGTAGATCATCCATTCTTGTGCTAGTCAGAACAATCCTCGGCTTTCTGACCACAAAGAATTGTGGATCTTCTTTCTTCTCCATCTTTGTGAGAAGTTCCTTCTCTCTCATGAGAAGTATTGTGTTTCTCACTTCCGGTTTCACTTACTTATACTTTATCGGAAGCAACCTATGTGTCCTCCCATCCTTCTCCAGGGTATATGTGTTCATCCTCCCATCATGAACCACATTTATGTCATATTTCCATGGTCTACACAGCAATAAATGAGATACATCCATAGGAATGACATCACAGAGCACTTTATCATTATATCCACCTATCTTTATTTCAACTAAAAACTGTTTAGTGACACTCACCTGATGTCCCTTCTGTAGCCATGAAACTTTGTATGGACTCAGATGATCAATTGTCTCCAGCTCCAACCTCTCCACCATCTCGGTTGAAACGAGATTATCTGTACTACCACTATCAAAAATAATCTTGCATACCCATTCCTTGGTCTTGCAAGCTGTCCTGAACAATCTGGTCCTCTGGGCTACGTCCTCCACCTCTTTCCCAAGTGTTAAGAGAGCTTTACGCATCATCAATGACCTTCCACCTTCTGTATCTTCAGACTCAACATCTTGCCTCTGCGCTTCTGCGATGTGAGCTTCTGCGATGTCCTTCTTTTTCTTTGGACACTCAAATGACCTGTGCCCATTCTTCCCACATGTGAAGCATGTGATAACTCCACCCTGGCCTCTTCCTCTACCTCTGGTACGAGGAAAAGTATTTGCGTCAACATAATCTCCCTTCTACTCATTATGTTGCTCTCTCTGTTCAACATATGGTCCTTTCTCTGAGGTTCCACCTCTTTCAACTTTACCCTGAGGTTTCTTCCATTCCTCCTTGGGCTTCTGGAATTTCTCCTGGGAAACTGTCTTGCCTCTGGGATGACTTCCGCCTTGCCCTCGCTGACCTTGCTTACGGCTCATCTTCTCTTTAGCTTTCAATGCCATTTGATATGCATCCTCCACCATTCTGATGGTAACCATGCTCAGTTCATCCTGAATGTCATATATCAGACCATTCAGATATCTGGCAACCTTCTCATCATCACTCTCCCGATGACCTGCTCTGATGTTCAGCTTGTAGAATTCCTCAGTATACTCCTTCACTGTCATCAGCTTCTGTCTCAGGTTCTGCACTCTCCTGAACAGAGTAATTTGGTAGTCCCTTGGGATGAACTTCGCTTTCATCTTCGTGATCATTCGATTCCAGCTTTTGATCTTTTGCTTACCCTTGGAATGTCTATCATCTTGTAGCTCGTCCCACCACAATGATGCATGTCCTTTCATGCGTGTGACAGCATGTCTGAGCTTCTTATCCTCTTCGATATCTTCGTAATCGAAGTAGGTATCAAGAGCTCGGATCCAATCCAATAGCTCTTCTACATCCAGGTTTCCCCCGTAGACTGGAATGTCCATTTTCGCCTTCGCACCCATTCTGGCGATAGCTTTTATCAACCGTTCAGTTGATGCATCTTCAACTACAACCTCCTCCTCGCGTTCAGCTTCAAATTCATCCTCGGAATCACTCAGATCCCCTGCACTAGTTGTGCATCTTTGAGCTATCTCCATCTCCTCAAGCCTTTCTCGAAGATCTCTCATCTGTCTCTCCATTTCTGGATTTCCTGCCGGTCTACCCCTTCTTCGCACCTCCCTGTCTTCTGGGTCGGGTGATTTTCTTTCTCTTCGGGGTGGCATGGTGAATTTTTCCTCTCTCTGCTATAGAAAACAAAGAGTTAAACCAGCTCTGATACCACTCTGAAGCAAAAGCACCACCCCAGGCACGTCCGCTCCCTCAGGAACTTCTCTTCCTTCGGCCCGAAGAGCTGAAATGCTCTTCAATTCCCTTATCGGGACTTTCCTACACCCACAGAACTCTCCTTATGATCTCCCTTTGTTCTATCAGGAAATCAGAACTCACATGATTGCGAGTCTCGTGGTCACGAATTCTTGTCTCTTTAAATCCCCGAAACCCGATGGGTAATGACCAACGCTTTGTTGTTCCTGTCGGGAATTTCCTCGTTAGGAAATCGGTACTTACGAGGTTGTGATCCACTCACCTCACGGATCCCTGACTCCTGATCCCCGATGCCACTTGGCGTTGACTCCTGCGAGGGTTGACCTTCCGACACCTGTCCTCCACTACGATCCTTAACCCCATCAGGAAATCATGTATCGGGATATCGCGGTTCCCGTTGTCATGTGCACGGGACTTTTAGTTCCCCGATCCCTGACTCTACGGGATCTCCTACCGCGTGTCCCTGCTGTTGGACAGTTCTGAGTGCTCGTCAGGATATCGTGGGTCGCGATTCCTTGATGCAACGATTCTACACTCCACAAATCCTCGATGACTCTGATATCCCGATGAATCTTCCGGGACTCCTCCTCTACCTCTGGGCTTAACCCCTACGCAACTCCCCGAGATCTAATGGCTGGCAGGATTTCGCAATTCTCCTCTGCGAATCCTGACCATCGGTTTCTCCTCCTTGAAGATTTCTTGAGAATGACTAAGTGTTCCTTCTCAGAGCTTGCCTCCAACGCCTACCCTTGCAAGTCTTGATTGAACATTCCATGCACAAAAACCCAGTGCTCTTCTTCGATGATATCATGAAGGTGCTATACCTCCTGAGCTTTTCCACTCTGATTCTTTCAGAGGGACTTGCACGCACTCCTTGTGGAAACATGCAACACTTCCCAAGTGTTGAATCCTTCCGACTCTGTGCACTCTTGTAGTAGCAGTCTTCGATCTCCTTTGCTCAGATTTACGACTGAGACTTCTTCTTCAGCCTGCGCACTCCTTGCATGGCTTCAACAATCCAAATCCACTTCTGGGTGAATGAGAACGAGAGTTAGACTACCTAAGCCTTCATCAACGCACTCCTTGTGGATGTTTTCAACTGCACACCTTGCAGGAATATCCTGGCTCAGATACAGAAACAATTGAACCTCACTCTCTCTCCCTTCCAGACTTCAGTTTGAAACATGAAATCGCATGCATAGCATATACAAAGAAAATGCATAACAAGAAGCAAACATTCCTGAGCATAACATCAATACACAGAGAAAACACCACAAACCATGAGCTTGAATCAAAGCTTCCTTCTATTAATTCAAATTCATGTACATGGGTGTTCTTCATGCAATATTCTCTGCTTGCTCTTCTCTTCTTTCTCTTGTTTTCAATAATGTTACAATGATACAATGAGGGTGTCTATATCTGTTTTCCCTCTCGGACTCTAAACTATCAAATCTACAATAAAAATCTACCTGCCAGCATTAACTAAAATAAATGTCGTCTATCTACCAAAGGACGAGAGCTATCCGCTCAAGGTCCATTACCATATACAAGTGAGCCTTCATAAATTACTTTCATTAAAGACTTGCGCAACATATTCCAAAGTGGTTTCAAAATCTCGTGCTGGCTTATCAAGTTGTCTCCCGCCTCTACACTGGCTCGCTTGATGTGTTGGCGATGCTCCTGCATCACAGGGGGAGGGAGGCCAGGCCAGGTTAGCCCAGGCCAAGGTCAGAACTACCTAATGTCACCACCGACCAGATAGGTTGGCTATGCAAGCAGTGTGTTTCTGTTGAGATGGAACTAGCCCATGTGCTCTCCCTTATAATTATATACTTGATGCCCAACAATAATATAATTGATAGTATGGTGATAAGGGGAACATTACAAGCTATAATGCAACATACCAATCATGGAGTTTGATAGGGGCACTACGTTGACCTCTCACAATGGGAGTCGAATTTTTCCAAAATCATACCATCAAAATACCAAACAACAAGCTATATCAAAAGTTGTAAGGTTTGTCACTACCTTGGATGGAGTTGCGGAGGAGTTGTAGAAATGGCTGAACAATTTCAAATAAAAACAATGCCAAATGTGTTATCTCTGCCAAATCTTCAGAAGGGCCCACAGTAGCAACACCATAAGGAAGGCGATGATAAAAACCCTATGCACCTCACAACAAAGTTGTAAACAAAACCCTCGAAACCCTAAAAACCCCAATCCCAAACACAGAGCAAAATCGTCAAAGGCGCACCTGAAAAAAAAGTATCGAAAGTAATCCCTTCCCCCCATTACTGTAGATTAACCATCCGCAAGATCTCAAACATTCTCAAAATCTCCTCCTCATGGTCGTCTGCAGCACATCAATTAGATGCCATGGATTTCCAATGGGATTCGTACACAGTAAACCAGGTGTTGAAAACCCACCCCCGCCTCTTCAAATGGAAAAAGAATTATTCAACTGGGCCAAAGCCCTACCCGACTTCAAGCATGACCAGCTCACATACACGACTATGCTTGACATCCTTGGGAAGGCCGGGCAAATCGATTCGATAAAAAAAAAACTAATGCAAGAAATGGGAGGCCAAGGTCACAGGATCAATTTCGTTACGTATACTACTATGATGCATTCGCTTGCTAAGGTCAGGGATGTCGATGGTTCCTTACAGGACTGGAAGACAATGAAGCGTAATGAGTGTTTTCCCACTGTGGTCTCTTATATTTCTATTATCAATATATTGTTGAAGAACAATAGGCCGAAGGAGGCTCGGGCTTTGTATAAAGAAATGCTGGAAGCAAATATTTCTCCTAACTATTACACATATACGGTTTTGATTGAGTACTTGGCCGATCAAGGTAGGACTATTTATCTATTTGTACCAACACTGAAATCCTAGATAGTTTTAATTGTGAATTTAAAAAATATATATGTTGTTTTGCATTGATTTTTAAGATGGGGGTCAAATTTGCAGATTTTTATTAGACTGGAAAGAACCCATTTAGACCCTGATTTTCTATGCACTTCAAAGTTGTGAAGCTTCAAGTTGGATATCTTTGAGAATCAATATTTGATGCATTGAATGCAAACCTTGCAGACCATGTTGGCACATATATTAAATCTCAGTGTTGTGGGTGGTGAACTACAGGTTTCATTTTTGAAATCGGGCTCTGATACCATATGTAACACCCATCCAGGATGTTAAACAATTAATCTTTCATTAAATACATACACAATAACAACTTTGTTTTAGCATAATTTCATTGATTTTCATTTACACAATTCTTCTACATTTGCTCAATGATGAATCTAGATAACATGATGAAATAAGTAATATGTTAACTCTATGATTTAGAACTTAAAACAAAAGTATATACAAAATATCAATAACCAAATACCACCAAAAAATACCTCCTCCTTAGCTTGTCAAAGCTCATCGGTTGTAATGTAGTCTTGGGTGCTTCCAAGCATTCTTTTCTTGCTTGAGTGAAACAAGAGAATCCTCCCTACCAACTACAAGCCTAGCCATCTTCCTAGATCCAATAAACCTTTTGCTTTCCTGGCCCTCTATGCCCCGTGACTCCAAGAACAACAAAGCACAAATGCTCAAAGAAAACTTTCACAAGAATTATATCTTCCAAGAATTTCACAAACTCTCATCATTCTCAAACCTCTCCAATCCCCCCTTCCTCACCACTTCTCCTCCCCATTTATCAAGTTTCCATACACCCTTCCCCAAGTCTCCTAAACCACCCTCATTATTATCCATCAACCTCCCTTATCTAGATTTTTGGGAAAAGATTAAAATAAAACTAAAATATAAATGACTTGCATTAAATAACAATGAAATAAAAGAAAAGTCTTTCTTCTCATGCTAGCTAATAAATGTAATTTGACAATTTTCCCCAAAATGAATATAACACCCCACCATCTTCATTCAATTCATCACACCCACCATCTATCAAAGTCAAGAAGGTATTTAATGCTTCTAGATATTTTGTATGAAATATAATTTAATATTCAATAAACATTCAATTAAATAATTAATAATTTACTTTAATAATTAATACATTAATTAATTGTACTAGTGTACATGGATAGGGTATGTGTGTGTAGCTAGCGGACACATATCCCATGTATGTAGTAATGATAAACAACCATTTCCTCTAGTGCATAGTTCCTATATGATCACCAAGACATGTAGGAAAATAGATCAAGTAATGCATCATTTAATAATCTTTAACAAACAAAATTACACCAATTCATCAATAACTCATTATCACACTTAAAATATCAATAGGAAATCAAAGAGAGTTTTAAACATGGTAGGAACCAAGCGAGTAAATAGTAGTGGCATCTCTAATTCTCAATCAGTATTTTGAACTATCATTGAAGCATCCTTCCTTCCTAACCTACTTCCATCTTCCATCCTATCCTTTCCCTTGTTGGACTAAGCTGGAGCATCAACTATATTGACCTAAATCCAGATAGAACCCGTAAGCGGAAGTTTCATACATCTCGACCAAGCTTCCCCAATAGGCAACCAACAGTCGCTATCGCACGTCTATTGGAGCATGACTTCACACAGCCCTCCCACGACTCTAGGTTTCAGAGGCTAAATGGTGGGCAATACCTCAACCCCTCCTTATAGAACTAGGGTCAATGCCCTATATCGAGCCATACTGTGCAACTACTGTTCTTAGAGTCACGTCATCAAACAATCACTCTGGGCAAGTTGTGCGTCCTGTCAAAACCACACTCACCACAAATCATAACAATATTTCGAATCATAAATTAAATAATAAGTATAGCATATAGCATATACTATCTTCTTGATGTCTACGACATCCAAGTCACCTCAACACAATAGTCATTTGGCTATCGCGTAGCTCATTAACCTGTAAGTTAATCCACCAATAAATCATATCTATGAATATACATAATAATTTCATCATGGATGATTTTAGGGGCTAAATTTCGCTCATGGGCCAATTTTCCATCGTTTTTCCAAAAACGAGATTCGCTATTTTAAAAATGATTCACCCAAATTCTATAGGATAAAATTATTTTACCTTAAAAATCACAAAATTTTTATAAAAACTATATAATATCCTTATAAATTTGAATAATTTTACAAAAATATCGCCAAACATTTATAGTTGGCATATGAAGGATTAGTAAGATTCGCCAAGGTTTCTACAGTTAAAAAAAATAAAATCCATCCTTAAAATCATCCTTGAATTTCATATAAGGATCCATATCTGTATTGACGTTCAATTTAAGAAATGCATGTTTATTTTTATCATGTCTGGCATCTGTTATGCATTCATATAATAACTTGAACTAGTATCCACGTACCTAAATTCCACATTTTAACTTGCATGTTTAATTAAACCAAAGAGCTATCATCATCATGAGTATATAACAATGAAAATAATATCATGTAACATATTAAAATATGTACATATCTCAAATATTTATCTCAATCTAATTGAGCCCAAACAAATGTTAAGAATTGAATTACTAAGATGAGTAAATAGTCAATCTTCTAACTCCCTAAAGGTCAAGATATGGGGCGTTACAAAATTTGTGAATGACACCACTTCCACTCAGTAATTTGACAATTATAATAGTAATAATTTATTTTTAAGATGATTGTCAAGTTAGACATTAAATTTGTGTATGACACCACTTCCACTCAATAATTTGACTAGTAAAGTCTATTGAGGTATACATATTCTAGTCCTCTATATTTCAACTAGTAATCTTTTAAAGAAACACGTGTTCTTAATCATTAGACCCACAATCCCACAAAAATGAAAACAGTACAATCAATAAGTTTCCCCCGAAACCTTCTCAAAAAATGAAAGTAAACCCTTGCAATATATTTCCAAGAGCCCTTGCAAATCTCGGGTCCAAAGAAAATGAACGAACGACTTCATTAAGTCATTCACGAAGGTTTCTTTAATTCATTTAGTTGATGTAAATTAATTTAATCTCCGCTCTCTGTCCATGCCTCCTCAGAATCATGTGGCTTCTCAGTTAGACGATGCCCTGTGTGATCACGTACTGAACATTTTAACATTTGTACTGAATCATTGAAAATATATTGTATACATTCATGTTTAATGTTTAAATATAAAAGTTAATGTTGAGGATTCATGTTAGTAATGAAATTACGCCTTGTTCCATTACATGAAATGAATGTTTGCTGACGTTAATGGTCCCATCTAAATGAAATCGTTTGTGTCGAGAAGAATGGTTTATCATTCAATTTGGGTAACAACATTTAGTGCTTCAAATTTTATTGAACATGATTAAAGATCAATTTTTTTTTATGATGTTAATGATCCAACAACAATAAGCAACAAAAATACAAAAATAAGCATAATATAAGAAATAATCAAATTTGAGTGAACAAGATAGAAGATAATGATCTTTTAAAAATGTGTTTATTGTGTTTATTTAGATTAATTATCCATCCACAAACAAACTTAACTCAAAGCATGGTAAGTCTAAGTTTAATCACCTAAACTATTCTCATTTAATAAACTCTACAATTGAAAGTGAAGAAACAAATATGTTAAAAAAATCAATACTAAACTCCTGTTTGTTTTATTCCAATGAATCTTATTCATATATTACAGAGATAGATTGAATCAAATTTGATAGGTGGGCACCCATCTTTTGAACTCACATAGTGGTTATAGCATTTAATAATTGTTGTTGTGATATACAGTTAGAGATTGATATTATTGTTGAAGTTATAATCATTTTAAATTAACCATATCAAAGTAGCCATAGAAAGGAACTCCATTGAAAAGTGAGTTATTTCTTGGAAACCCTTGTTGTAAAGAGAAAAATATGATGGTCAGTACACTAACGAAATGAAGTCTATAGTGGGAAAAGAATTGGAGACTTGGGTTGTACATTGGTTTAAAATATGATGCTTCCATATGGTTTTCCTTATCTTGAACAAGATAAGTGTAATTTAGAATTAAGAATAAAAACAAGTGTTTTTAGATAAGTTTTCTCATGTTGGGAAGAAGGATAAAGAGAGCACCAAGGTTTTGTTTTAAATTTTAAATTTTCTATTCTAAATTCATGGACGTATTCAATAGGAAATATTATTCTTTATATAAATTCTAATAATATTACTACCAGATTCATGGACATATTCAATAGGAAATATTATTATTTATATAAACTCTAATAATATTATTATTTCTATAAACTTTAGTAGTAAGAATAATTCAATCAATGTTAATTTGGCTAAAATATTGCAAGTTAGGACAACACATATTGTTCAATTTTTTAAGGCTTTGAAGATTATCATCGATAAATATGTGTTACATTCATATTTGAATACTATAGGTGTTAATTTTTCGAAATCCCACCCAGTTTCAGTCTCACTGAATTTTCTACCAAATTTAAATGCCAAACTCAGTTTCAGCACTATTTCAGCATATGCTACAGCGGTGTTTCAGCATCTTCTCACAGTGGTGTTTCAGCATCAGCATATGCTACAGCCTGGTGTTTCAGCATCTGCTCACAGCGGTGTTTCAGCATCAGCATATGCTACAGCCTGGTGTTTCAGCATATACTCATCACTGTGTTTCAGCATATACTACAGTGGTGTTTCAGCATAAGCTACAACGGTGTTTCAACATCTAAAAAACTTAACAGAAAATAAATTTCTGAACAGAAAATAAATTTCAGAATTGAAACATGAGGATTATGAACATCGTTTTCAACGCAGAAATTAAATATCAACAATATGCAAAACTCAGAAAATATTAGACACAAATATTTTCGG
>ML780583.1:161140-172700 GCA_009831015.1 Picea engelmannii
CTTCTGGGAAATACATAATGGAGACAGCGCAAGGTTCTAGCAAGATTCCTGGCAACAGCTTAAGCCTCTACAGGACCTTGAAGAACTAGCACCCCTCCACTTGGCACTTAAACAACTCCCTGCACCAAAGGTCCGTGATCTCTGGAAATCCGTGGATGCAGAACACACCTGGCGGCAATGGAAAACATCCAACCAGGACCTAAACATTCCCCCTGATATAAACCTAACGGCCTGGCAGCAAGAGGCTGGACGACGGAAAATTCCATGGAGAGAAGGACACGACATGCTCAGATGGGGACACTCAGCTTCTGGCAACTTCTCGGTAAAAGAGTCCTATAGCATACACTGCCATCAAGACAACCAGCAAGCGGACACCATCTGGAGCAAAATCTGGCGCAAGGAATTATGGCCTAAGGTGTCTACCTTCCTCTGGCTTATTATTCACAACAGAATTTTAACATGGGACAACCTCCGGAAAAGAGGGTTCACTGGACCTTCTATGTGCACACTTTGTCAAGCCCAAGAGGAAACCAAAGAGCACCTCTTTAACGGATGCAGCTACAGCCAGATAATCTGGGATCAAGGAGCACAAATTATGCGTCGATCTAATCAAAATCGTAGCAGCATCAAAGATACCATAGACAATTGGGACTCCATCACTTACAACAATCCCATTCTGAACCAAATCTGGCTCTTACTACCCGACTTCATTCTTTGGCAGATATGGAAGCAGAGGAACAAACACATCTTCCACTCCAAGCAGTCCCCAGCAAAGGATATCTGGCAAACAGTTGTCAAACTCATCAGAGAAACCATTCAGAGCAAGCATTGGCAACCGAGGGACCATGAATGTAGTCGTGAGGAGGCACACATCTTCCAAAGCTGGACGCTAAACCTCAAAGACTCGGGGACCTTTCAACCCCCCAAGAGACACTTCTCCAGTCCCTCCCTCTGGTCCCCCCCTCCTGCTGGATTCATAAAGATCAACTTTGATGGAGCCTCAAAAGGAAACCCTGGACCTGCCGGCTATGGAGCGGTCATCAGGAACTTTACTGGGGAAATCCTAAAGCTGAATGCGGGATACCTGGGAGAAACCACCAATAATGTAGCGGAACTCACAGGCCTCTTGCAAGGTCTCCAACAAGCTCTCGCCCTCACCAGTCACAACATCATTTTGGAAGGGGACTCTCATATAGTTATTCAACTCATCACAAAAATCCTGCATGGAGGACATCCACACAAAATTTCTCCCAGCTGGCGTCTAGCAGGATTGTTAGAAGACTTCCAAAGCTTACTCAGGCGGCACATCAATGTCATCCCCTCACATATTAAAAGAAGGGCAAACACAGTAGCCGATCTCCTGGCCAATGAAGGCGTCAACAGGGAAAGGGAAAACATAACCTAGGACACCAGCAGCTCTGAGCCTTCAGATCTCTACCATTGTTGCAAGCTACTAGCCAGCAAAGATCACCCTACCCCAGATGGGGTGACACGCGTACAGGAAGGGGAGGCGAGGTGGCAAGGGGAGGTGGCGAGGGGAGGCGGGGGGCCTTTATTAACTGTCCTCCCCACACACTCCGCGATTCATTGTTCGCGTCAACCCTTACCATCTCCGCAGCATGGAGCTCTTCAGCGCGAGTGCCATCGGTCCGACCAGCCAGAGCATTAAGCTCGGGGCTTTAATGGTGATTATGGCGGTATATTGGCCCATCAACCTCCTCGCGAGCTCCATTATGCTCGACCAGTCTTCTGTGCAGCGAGGCTTCTTGGCTCTCCTCTCTGATCCTGCTATGCCACGTCTGAGGGGGAAGCCACGCAGGGGGGTTGGTTGGTATGCAGCCACCTCTCGACGGAAACGACACAGGGAAATTCAGAATGCTGTGTCTCTAGTTAGAAGGCGTCGACGGCAGGTAATTCGGGCAGTAAATTCACCTCCTGGCACAATCATAGAAGAGGATCCGAGCATTCAGCTCCCACCGGACTTCTCGAACCAGAAAATGGTAACCTTCCCCGATGATTGGGACCCCCTAGCCCGCGTCTTTTTCTCTCGCATCACTCCTCCAGGCAACACCTCTTCCGAACAGGCGATGGAGAGCGACCCCGGCCTAGCACAATGCATCATTGAAGAGGAACAGGCGATGGCAGCCGAACCAGTTCAGAACGAGGACTGTCAGGGTCATGATGAAGCCCAGCCGCGGTCTCCCTCGCCGCCTCCTTTGCCTCCGGAGCAATTGCACCTTATCTTTGATCTCAGAAGCCTCGTCGAAGACTTAATCTTTCACGCAGTCTGCACTAGCCAGAGACTGGACATGCTATATACAGCTTACGCCCGCGCCCCGCCCAAGCGAATGTGTCCTACTTGTGCTCAACCCTTCGCCATTCCAGCTCGAGCTCCAGAAGCGTAGGACGACAGGGAGTGCCCCGGATAAAAGGTCACAGAATTTGCATGTTTTTCTTAAAGTTTACTGTTATACTTTCTCAGGACAGGAGTCCTCTAGCTGTCAGTCGTCATAGTCTTAGAACCTTCATTAGCAAACTATTGTTAGTTAAGATTATACCCCCTGGTTTCCTACGGGCAGGGTGGCTCTATGTTTTCCATCTTTTTTGGACTTCTCACAGTGCTATAGCCAGGTGTCCTGGTTTCCTCCACAGGCAGGACACCTGGTTCCTATCTGGCATGTATCTCCTTTTTTGGATTAAGCTTTAATAGAAAGGTCCCACTTTTACTTAAAAAAAAATAAAATAATAATAATTAAGAGACAATCCAAAAATTAGATAAATCGTTGTGCATATGTTATGAGACAATCCAGAAATCAATGACAGTTTAAGGAGGGAGAACTTCGTTTGCCAGGGATGTAGGTTGCCAGAGACGAATTTACAGAACAATACAAAACGAAAAATGCCCGACACCCATTGCAGAACGAATTCTCTAAACTAATTTTACAAAAATGGAAATGACAATACACTCATTGTGAGAACGCATTCTCATAACTAAATTTTACAAAACGAAAATGCCAATACCTTCATTGCCAAAACGAATTCTCAAAACAAATTTTACAAAACGAAAATGCCAATATACTCATTGCCAGAACGAATTCTCAGAACTAAATTTTACAAAAACGGAATGCAAATACACTCATTGCCAGAATGAATTCTCAGAACTAATTTTACAAAACGAAAATGTCAATACACTCATTGCCAGAACGAATTCTTAGAACAAATTTTACAAAACGAAAATGCCAATACACTCATTGCCAGAACAAATTCTGAAAACTAAATTTTACAAAAACAGAATGCCAATACACTCATTGCCAAAACGAATTCTCAGAACTAATTTTACCAAACGAAAATGCGAATACACTCATTGCCAAAACGAATTCTCAGAACAAATTTTACAAAACGAAAATGACAATACACTCATTGCCAGAACGAATTCTCAGAACTAAATTTTACAAAAACGGAATGTCAATACACTCATTTCCAGAACAAATTCGCTATTACAGAAAATTTGATCTATAAAAAAAAATGACATAGGTATTATATATATATATATATATATCTTTTTTTTTTTTCCAATGCACCTCAACAACACGGGGAAAAAAAAACCAGTCCATCAACCAGAACCACACAGATTTAAGCCAAGTAATTTTCATCTCACAATACAAAATAAAATGTTGATAACATTAAGAGAGGGAAAAGGTCCTAATACCTTCTATCATGCAAAATGAAAAACATACCGTTGCCTGATCGTCTGCTCCGGGTGATGTTCGCATGCTCCGTGCAATCTTCCTCGCTGACCATTGAGACTACATCGGTACCTCCCAGCCAACGCTATGGGTACTCTACTTCCCCTTAGCCCCCCGAGCCAGAAAGGGGGCACACAATATCGAGATGGTACGTCTAGCTCCCACCTCACCTCGTAAGGCCGACCTACCACTCCTATCCAAGCTGGGAAATCCCAACTCCCCACAAGTAATCATTCAAGTCACAAATATAGCAGTGTAACGTTACGCTAACAATCGATCCCAAACTTCCTTCTCTTCCCTTTTCTTTTATAGAGTTTTTGAACTTCCATTCTTTCATTAAATTTATGTTTTAATAAAAAAATCTCCTAAAAATCTCCTTCGTACAAGTGTCATTCATCCCCCACATTCCTCCATAAATTAGTTTATTTAATTTATTAAATTGTCTTATTTTCCTCACCCCCCTAGAGTTGCTCCTAAATTTACTCCTAGGTGTTCCTAGATTCCCTTACAGGTTTAAATACTTTCCCTAAAATGAAGCTGCTAATTTAGTTCATTTTAGAAGGTTCTTAATTTGCAGATTCTTTACTATGTTGACCTCGCTTTTTACTATAAGTTCCCTTCTTTCCCTTATTATATTTCCTCCATTCCTTAGTTTACTAATTTTTATCATTCCCTTCTTTCCCCTTTTTACTAGAGCCAAAATGGCAGTTGCGCAATTTAACCCCTTTTCCTTTTTATTAATAACTTAATATCTTTTACTCTTTCGCAAGTTAAACAATTAAATTCTTCTTTACAATTTTAAATCCACTGATTTTAATTAATTTCTTACTCTCTTCATTTTACCCCAAAATTTTTATGAAGACTAAAACTATTACATAAGTTGTTTTTAGTTTAATTCTTTTATTTTTATTTTTATAGGGTATTTTTCTTAAGGTTAGACAAAATTTTACCCCTAGAGAAGTTTTAGACTTAGGACTTAGATTCTGAACTGGGCGACATTTAAATAGGGAAGTTGTTTAAGAATTTCTTAAGGTGTTAAATGTCTTAGGGCCATCTAGGTTTGTTCCTTCATCATCATCAACGCGACGTGCCCTTCAGGACGCACCACGTGCTCCAAGGGTGCCACTCGTCTCGTTTGTTTCTTTTGCGTGACGTGCCCTTCAAGATGCACCACATGCTCCAAGGGTGCCACTCGCCTCTTGTGTTTCTTTTGCACTACATGCCCTTCAGGATGCACCACGTGATCCAAGGGTGCCACTCGCCTCTTGACTGATTGGTAGACATCAATAACCCCTGAAGTCAACACTCTATCAGGTGAACTTGTGGGAGACTAAGAGCTTCTAAGGAATAAGGCCCCCGCCTTATTGCGTGCCCCTTAGAATCATCGTGAGCGACTGTCGCAGTCAGCCCTCACGGCATCATGGGTCCTCTCGAACTAGGTAATCGTTAACCTACAATTCGAGCCACGACGGGAGTGCTAGTAGGCTGTGGCAGGGCTGTTGTCCACCCCTCTCCGTCAACCTCTCTGGTAGTCGTGTGTGTGTCCCCTTTACTCCATATGTGAGTCTGGTTGACAAGTTATCGTCAGCCTGCATCATCAACAATCATGTCAGAACATGTACACATCATATCATCTAATCAAACGTTCTAAAATCACAGTAAAACCATCAAACCCTAATAGCACACTCCCTGACTCGATCCAGAGTCCAAGGGGTTCCGTCGATGCCTCTGCATCCTCAAGGTCCAAAACCCTGCACACTTGGTAAAACCAAGTCAATATCACCTGTCTATGTCAATGCAGTAAAACATCATGTCATCTATCATAACGCATCATAATCAAGGATGTCATCTATCTTATGGTTTGCATTTGCTCTTCCATTTCTTGGATTGCTTTTGGTCCCACCAAGACTCTATCCTCAATCCAATCCCAACTCAAGGGCGTTCGACACAGTCACCCGTAAAGAAACTCGAAGGGAACCATCCTTATGGTGCTCTGGTAATTGTTGTTGTAAGAGAACTCCACTAGTGGCAAGAACTCTTCCCAACGCTTTTGTTGGTCCATCACATACATGCGGAACATGTCTTCCAAGGTCTGGTTTGTTCGTTCTATCTACCCGTCAGTCTCTGGGTGATACGCAGTACTAAAGTTAATTTGGGTTCCCAAGGCCTCTTGGAAACTCATCCAAAATTGTCCAGTAAACATTGATCCTCGATCGGATATAATCCTCTTAGGCACGCCATGCAGCCTCACAATCTCACTGATGAAAACTCTAGCTATGTCAAGTGCCTGATACGTCGTATGCATAGGAATAAAGTGAGCACTCTTCGTCAAAGTGTCTACTACTACAAAAATTGAGTCGTGTCTCCTTGCTGCCAGTGGCAATCCAATAATAAAATCCATCAAAATAACCTCCCATTTCGATTCTAGAATAGCATGTGGTTGTAGTAATCTTGTTGGGTGTCTATGTTCGTCCTTTACCTACTGACACTCTAGACATATTCTCACATAGTTGACTATGTCGGCCTTCATTCCCTTCCAGAAGAATAAGTGTTTAAGGTCTGCCCTCATCTTTGTGACTCCTAAGTGAGCCATGTAAACTGCTCTATGAGCCTTGCTTAGGATCAACATCCTCAACTCATCGTTCGACGGTATGTAAATCCGAATTTTAAACCTCAATAACCCATCGCTATCAAAAGAAAATCCCTCATATTGTGGTACCATCATTGTGTTTTGTTCGATAAAACCCTCGACCTTTTTGTACCAGTCGTCGTCATGCTATAAAGTTAGAATCTTTTCACGTAGATTCATTTGAAGAGGCAACGCCAAAAAGATGCGTGATCTCTGACTCAAAGCATCTGCCACACGTTTCACTGTTACCTTTATGTAAGTAATCTCAAAGTCGTACTCGCTAAGCAATTCCGACCAACACCGTTGTCGCGCGTTCAGGTCACTTTGCGTAAAAAAGTGTTGTAGTCCACAATGATCAGTCTTTAGTTCAAATTTTTGTCCAACAAGGTAGTGTCTCCAAACCTTCAAGGCATATACCATGACTAATAACTCCAAATTGTGCGTCACGTAGTTCTCTTCATGCCTTCTCAATTTCCTCGAAATGTAAAAAATCACTCATCCGTCTTGCATCAAGACTCTGCCTAAACCTTCCTTGGATGCGTCAGTGCATACCAAGAAGTCTGCGTCCCTGTCAGGGACCTTTAGTATCAGTTTTGTTGTCAAAAACTCTTTAAGCCTCTGAAATGCTTCTGCGCATTTCTCGCTCCAAACAAACTTTTTGTTTTTCTTCTGCAATTCCATGATCGGATTTGCTATCTTCGAAAATCCCTTGACAAACCGTCGATAGTATACTTCTAAACCCATAAAGCTACGCACTTTTGTGACATTCATCGCTACAGGCCATTTTATAATAGCCTCGACCTTGGCTAGATCCACGGCGATACCTTCGCCGAGGATGACATGTCCTAAGTAGTGAATCCTCGGTTGATAAAAAGAGAATTTGGACAATTTCCCATATAGTTTGTGCTCTCGCAGAAACTGTAGTACCAAGCGGAAGTGCTCGTTATGATCCTCTATCATACGAGAGTAAATTAAAATATCATCAATGAACACTTGGACGAACTTGTCCAAGTACTCGTGGAACACCCCGTTCATCAAGCTCATAAATACTCCTGAGGCATTTGTCAATCCAAACCGTAAAACAATAAAATCGTAATGTCCAAACCTCGTTTTAAAAGCGGTCTTAGGAACATCATCCTCCTTGATCCGTAACTGGTGATACCCTGATTGCAAATCGATCTTGGAGAACATTGTAGCACCCTTCATTTGATCGAACAGATCATCAATTATCGGCAAGGGATATTGATTCTTGATCATGGCCTTGTTCAGTTGACAGTAGTCAATGCAAGGCCTCCACAATCCGTCCTTCTTTCGTATGAAAATAACTGGCGCACCCCACGGTGACACACTAGGACGTATCAGTCCCAGGTCCAACAACTTCTTCAGTTGCATTTTAAACTCTTGTAACTCTAGGGTTGACATTTTATAAGGCGTTCTTGGTATCGGTTCAGTCCCTAGTTTTAGGTCTATGGTAAACTCCAATTCTCTCTCCGGTGGCATCCCAGGTAACTACTCCGGAAATACGTCTGCAAACTCTCTTGCCACCAGAACGTGTTCTAGACCTTTCGCTACTCCCTTCTCGTTTAACGCAAGGATCGCATAAAGCTTGCACCCCTTGCGCATACTCTTCTATAACTGTAAGGAAGAGACAAACCTTAGGGAAACCCCCTGGTTCCGTCCTACAATCACACGTCTCTATCCCTCATCATCGATCAAGCTCAATCGTTTCGTCTTACAGTTGAGTATCGCCTCATGCGATTCCAACCAATCCATACCAATTAAGACATCATAAGATCCTAAGATCATGATGTACAAGTTGGCCCTCATGAAAAAATCTCTCAGGTTAAGGGCATAGCCCGTAACCTTTCCTCCAATCTTCTGTTTGGCTCCCGAGGCCATCTCTATGAAGCTAAACTCATTGTGTTTGACTGCCTTTATCTTAATCCTTTTTAGCGCTGCACCAGAAATGAAACTCTCAGTAGCACCTGGGTCTATCAAAATACTAAGGGTCTCGTCAGCGATAGTACCTATCATCTCGAGCACAGTTGACTGGTGCTCTACCTGGCGGTTATTAATCGCTACATGAATACGATGGGCCTTGCCCATATCTCCCACGGTAGTGGGTCTTGCTGATATAGATGTTCCGGTCCTCTCCATAGGACAGTTGCTCTGCTAGTGTATCTCCCCACACGTCCAACACCCCTTCTTCGACCCAGTAGTCCTGGTACCTGAAGTAGAAGATGACGGCCCACCAGCCTGGAACCCTAGTTTGTTCTGCTGAATAGGCCTAAACTGTTGTTGTTGTGGGCGACGTTGTTGTTGATGTTGTGGTCTCTGATAAGGTGTCCATTGTTGAGGCGACAGTTGTCGGAGTTTAGTGAAAGTGGATCCCCTCTGGAAGCCACGATAACCCGTCGTATGTCTCATTGGTGTCTGGTGCTGCTGTGTTCCATATGGAACATGTTGGTTGTGGAGCTTGATTATCTTCCTGATTTATAGGTTTTTTACTTTCAGCTGTGTTTATACCCCATGAAGTATTTACACCCTAGAAGTATGTACACTTTTTCACGTGGGGGAGTGCAGAGTGGGGGTACCCCCTCTGCGGGGTCCGGGGGTCCTATCCGCCCGGCTGGGGGATCTGGGGGCAAGCAGACCCCCAGCGGGGGTTCGGGGGCAAAGCCCCCGAAGAAAAAATTTCCTTATAAAAGCATATTGTAATTTCATTGTAAATCTGGACCGTTCATTATAAGGTCGCAGATCCAATGATAGAGATTATGTTAGGGTTTTTTGTCCTAGAAGGCAACCCTCTTTTATGAGGGAAATGTATTGCGGCTATGATTGATGGTGAATATTGTATTCTAAGAGAGGATACTGTGAGAGAAAGAAGAGGAAGTTACAGCGGGTTTTGCTGTAGGTTGTATCCTTTCATTTGCTGGATAATAATAAAGGAAGGACCTGGCAATTTTTCTGGTGGATGTAGCCCACACTGGGTGAACCACGTAAATCTGTGTCTCTCTTGTATTGTGTGTCTTCTGTGTTTTGTTTCTGCATTTTTTTTATTTTATTGCTCCGCTGTCTTGTTTTTCTAACAACTGGTATCAGAGCATAAGGTAACTCGCAAGAAAAGAGGGTTCCTGGTTCGAGTCGGAGAAATGTCGGAACATGGAAAGTTTAGGGTCGAGAAATTTAACGGCCATGCAGATGGAAGACTATTTATATCAGAAGGATCTATTCCTACCATTGAGTGGATAGAAAAGAAGTTGGCGGCCATGAAGGATGAAGAATGGGAGATTCTTGAAAAAAAGGCTCTAGGAACGATATGACTGAGCCTGGCAGCGTCGGTGGCTTTCAATATTTTGAAAGCAAATACAATGAAGGGTTTGATGTACGCGTTGGCAAAATTGTATGAAAAACACTCAACATCGAATAAGGTATTTCTAATGAAGAGATTATTTAATATGAATATGTCAGAAGGTGGGTCTGTTGCAGATCATATTAAATGAATTTAATACGGTTAGTAATCAACTAAGTTCTGTAAACGTGGATTTTGATGATGAGGTTAGGGCTCTTCTAATCTTGTGTTCATTGCCAAAAATATGGAATGGCTTGGTCATGGCTGTAAGTAACTCTGTCTCTGGTTCAAGTACTTTAAAATTTGTTGATGTTGTTGGTGTTATCCTTAGTGAGGAAATGCGATGGAAAAGCACAGGTGAGACATCAAGAAATGCGTTGAACATGGAGAACAGGGGAAGACAAAAGGATAGAGGAAATGGCTCAAGAAACCATGGAAATTCTAGGAAGGGAAGATCCAAATCCACACTTGGAAAGATAGAGTGCTGGAATTGTGGGAAGAAAGGACATCTGAAGAAAGACTACAGAGCTCCAAAGAAACAAAGAGATGGATAACAGGAGAGAAATCAGGAAGTAAATGTAACAGGTGATGTGTTACAAGATTCTTTGATTCTTTCTGTAGATAATATTTTTGAGTCCTGGGTAGTAGATTCAGGAGCTTCATTTCATACCACACCCCATAGGAAATTTTTTCTAGATTATGTTCAAGGTGATTTTGGACAGGTTCATTTGGGTGATAATAAACCATGCAAAATTGTTGGAATGGGAAAGGTAAAAATAAAGCAACGAAATGGAAACCAATGGTTGTTGAAAGAGGTAAAACATGTTCTAGATTTAAGTAAAAATTTGATTTCAATAGGGCAGTTGGAAAATGAAGGTTGTATATCTATATTTATAGATAAGACATGGAAGGTCATCAAAGGATCATTGGTGATAGCGAAAGGAGAGAAGGTAGGTACATTGTATCTATGTACTGGTAATACTGACTCTTCTATATATTTAGATTCTATAGGAGTGGATACAACACTATGGCATCATAGGCTGGGACACATGAGTGAGAAGGGTATGCAGATCCTTCACAAAAGAAATTTGTTTCCAGATCTTAAAAAAATTGATTTGGACTTCTGTGAGCATTGTGTTTATGGAAAACAAAAGAGAGTCAGATTTCTCAGAGTCGGAAAAGAAAAGAAGAATGAAAGGTTAGATCTTGTGCATACAGATTTATGGGGACCAACTCAGGTATCATCTCTTGGTGGATATCATTATTATGTTACTTTTATTGATGATGCAACTAGAAAAACTTGGGTTTATTGCATTCGACAAAAATCTGATGTTTTTGATTCTTTTAAGAAATGGAAAGCTTTAGTTGAGAATGAGACAGGAAAAAGTTTGAAGTGTCTCAGATCAGATAATAGAGGTGAATATTGTAGGAAGGATTTTGATGATTACTTGTCATACCATGGGATTCGTAGAGAGAAGATAGTTCCACGAACACCACAAGAAAATGGTGTGTCAGAAAGGATGAACATGACAATCATGGAGCGTGCAAGGAGTATGAGATTGCATGATGGTTTTCCCTTACAGTTCTGGGAAGATGTTGTAGATACTATTGTTTACTTAATAAACATAGGACCTTCAAGCTCTTTGGATGGTAGAATTCCAGAGGAGGAATGGACAGGAAAAAAGGCAAACTATTATTTTTTGAAAACTTTCGGTTGTGAAGAATTTGTCCATATTGATAAAGAAAATAGAACAAAGCTTGAGGAAAAATCCAAGAAATGTACCTTTATTGGATATGGTGTTAATGATTTTGGTTATCGCTTATGGGATTATG